>JASDQU010373581.1:40651-59729 GCA_032191745.1 Picea mariana
GGTGTTAGAACATTGATATCTAGTGGTTCATCACACTTCTCCTGGAAACAAGTCGGTTGGGTGTTCGACTAGATATCTACATCATTCAGTCAAGTAGTCAAAAATCCTGTCGGCCCACTGTTGAATATGGTTGGTCGATGGATCGACCAACCGAGAAATCAACTATGAGTTGGATGCATGGACGGTTGGGTTGAGCATCGTCATATATCAAACTAGACAATGTGGATTTAAAGGATTCAACTATAACCACCAACAGTTATACGTGGACAACATATTCTCGATTCCAAGGAAGTTGTTTAAATATTGAAGCTACAAAATAACAGATCTGATGGGTCATTATCATCAATTAATCATCATTATTTTTGTTGTGTATGAGATTTCCAACATGCATTATGATGTTATGAACACAATGTGTTGCTTAAGTGTTGTAATTGTATCTTTAGACACCACCCTCTTCATATTCAAATCTTATTCCTCTTCGATTATCTACAATCATGTTTATCTATTTTGTATTGGGTTACACCAAATTACCCAACACCTAGAAGATAATGGGGGGATGCGGCATCCTGATCCATTGAGGTGAAACAAAAATTTCCCGAAATGGATCAAAATCAAGGGTATAGTGGGAAAGGAACATTCCCATAGAGACCACGAAGTAGGGACCATATCTAATTAGATCCCTCTCCTCTTTACTGGTAAACACAAACAAGTAATAACCTTTGTCATAATAAAGCCCAAAGATACGGCTTGGAACATCCCAATGATTTGAGATCCAATCCTAGATTACTCAATCACTAGGCTAAAAGCCTCTAAACTTACCTAGTAAGCCTTTCTCATGGAGTAGAATGGATTTCCTTTTTGCTTCCAAAGACATAATGTCCAGTGTGGGGATCGATTTTTCCCTTTTAACAAATCTTCTCTTCACTAGGCATTTCTCACTAACAACTTTAGAAGATATAATCAATGAAGCATAATCTTCCTCTTCAAAATTGGATGGTCTGCCCATGGTGAATAAAGGAGAAAATCACGTCAAGGCCATGGCTAGGGTGAGAAAATATCAATTCCAGTGGCTAAGTCAATCATGTTTCAAGATTCTACCAATGCTCGGGCCAATGATCTGCTTTAGCCAACAAATTAATCCAACTTGGGCTAGCGATATGCTTCAGTTAATAACTTACTGCAACTCAGGCCAATGATCTGCTTCAACCAATAACTTTCTCTAGCTTAGGCAACTCCCCATGTTCTTGAATGCAATGGCATGGTTCTTGCAGGAAATTCAGATGGTGGTAGACAACTTCTTATTCAAATGGCGATTAGGGTAAACCCTAGATGTAGAGGAAATTCTACTTAGACTTCATTGCTTAATCGTTCAAAATGATGTGGGAAAGAACTTAATATTTATTCCTTGATGAAAAAAATAACAAGATAGCATCGACCTTGAAAGCATTGGTAAAACATCTATTTAAAAATCAGAAAATTTAAAGGATAAGCTTCAATAAAGTTTTGATGAAATGCAAGCCTTTGTTGAAGAAAAATTCAACAAGTTTATTAATGCCATTGACTTTGTCAAATACAAATGGTCCATTGGCATTTCGACCATTCCAATTCTAGGCCACAAGTATAATAGCAAATGTTTGTTCTTGTGGTTTAGTGGATGATAACAATTCTTGTGATTGTGTGTAATTTCTTATACAATTCCTTCAAAATGGAAGTCAAAGTCAAAATCCCCTTATTTATGAGATATCTTATACTAGTTCACTTTATAATTATATGAAGAGGGTTGAAATATACACCTTGAATTTTATCATTAAATCTTTGGATTTTATCATCGAATCAATAAGTTGAAGGATGTATCCTACAATGAAAAACAAATCATAACAAAGTTTATGTGTGAACTTTATATGTTGATCTAAGAGATTTAGGAGCTCAATCAAATAATTAGGATCTAATTGGAATTTGTTTGCCTCCACATAAATTTGTAAGTTAACAATGTGTTACATTTGTGGAAACAACTATTAAAATTAAAGTAAGGATATTTGTCACAAAAAATAACATTATTATCATGTTTTTTAAGTGTACTGCGAAACTTCCATTTTCAAAAGTTGTCATGAAAAATATAATGTGTAATGACTAAATTTGACCTTTTGATGTAGTTACTTGAGTTTGTGTCATATGTGTGTGTATAAGATACACTACAACATAGAAACCCCATTCTTGGAGGAGTCCCTTAGAAATCTCATGGTCCTTATCACACCCTCACACAATTTTGGTAGTGCCCCTATTATGAACCAAACTTCAAAAAGAGTTAGTGAATAATTCACTTCAAGGGGGAAACCTGCTTCTACAATATATGCAATGCACAAGACAAGATGAGATGATCCTAAAACTAGGTCTCCTTAAGAAAGGGTACACTTACAATTAAAAGGTCTAGTTGACAATACTAATATAAAAATAGAAATACAACAACTCAATATTCATGGCTTTACATGGGGATTTATGCTTAACATAACGCTTTGTCTAGGACCCTTAACATGCTTCTCCCCTTCAACCAAGCATTTCCCTCGACACTTGATTAGCTACATATGTTTCTACATGAGGTACTTAGGATTTCATAGATGCTTAACCCTTGTTTCAAGGATTCTTTCTAGTTCTAGTATGATTTTCTTCTTCTTCATTGATCTCTTGAAAAATAGTTTGAACAAGGATTTTGTCACCAATTACCTTCTTTAAGTAATAAACATGGAATGTAATATTCCAGATATAAAAAAGTATGCGGAACATAAATAAATAGCTAGAAATGGCAGATGAACAACAATATAACTAGAAAAACACCACAATAATACCAAAATGATACCAGAAGAACACCAAAAATAGCAATTTGATTACCGAGAGCAATGTTCACTTGCCTCTTCGAGGGGGAAACCTCCAATAGAGCAGAGCTCTATTACAATAATATCCAAGACAATAGTTCTCATACCCTTGACTCCTATTTATACTAAATATGTCTATCAAAAGAACCATTTAGAGGAAGATCCTTCTAGAAGCAAAAGCTTCTATTAAGTATTCTTACATTGGACCTATTCTTCCTTATTTCTAGGCCTTATTAATATTGACCTTTATTACATGGAAATATATTATTCTACCTACGTGAGGGGTTAGGTCCCTAACATGTCCTCCCCCTTAAAAACAACCTTATCCTCAAGGCTTGAGATGGGGAAATTGTTGCAGAATGGTCGCTGGTTCTCAAGTGGCATTTGCTAGAGTTGTATCTTTCCACTGGTGTTATCACATATAGTTGTCAAGGGCAGTAGGTCGTCCAAGTTTGTGGCTTGCACAAGAAACGTCAAAGCGCAACGTTCAGAGCAGTCCGTTTCGGGCTCGAAATGCAAGCTACAGGCGAGATCAACTTCAACGGTAGACATTCCTAAGAATGCCAGATCGACGGTTCACGGGAATCGGGGGTTCAAAGTATTGTTAAAGTTGTTTGTCAAAGTGGCCAAAGCTAGAAGTTCCAAAGGCCTGAAGTGAACTTGGACCATCCATCGGTAGGGCCACGTGTCAACAGATCCATAGCTCCAGGTAAAATCAGTTGAAGGTAGAGGAGGTTTGAGATTTGATTTTCCCGGAGCTCGGAGACCCGAAGGGATCTCAATTGTTGATCTCTGGAGGCCACACGTCGTCCGATATTCCTCCGAGAGGTATTATTGTTCAACTTCAAAAGTAGCGTCCCCCTCCCCCAGGGCACAGTTTGGCGGATCCTAAAGTTGGCGGGTGGTTGAGCTTGGCAGTGGCACTAAATCTAGCGGGTGCACCTAGATCTCAGATCGGGACTAGATCTACGGTCATAGTTCATTGCGGGGATGAAACATGCTCGGGCGATAATTTTCTTGAGCGGTCCCGCAATTGAAACCGTGGTTTAGCAAAAGAAATACATGGCAAGAGGTGGTGGATTGAGGGCTCAAAAGCGGTGTGAACCCAAACCACCTTTGAGCAGCCCCGCAATCACGTGTTTATATGGTGTCCTATCATAGAGCACCACGTGGTCACCCCATGGGCATTTAATCTCGTTGATTTCCCGATGCAAACAGTTAATGAAGGTGAGGAAGGTTAGTGAAACCTTGTCTCACTACTTAAATGGAAAGACAGAAGGACTGTCAACAAGCCGACTCTTCTGTAGGTCCCTGCTGAAACAAACTCGCGTCTGATAGAAGACTGCATGCACGGTCTGCCTGAGAAGACACAGACATATGGCATTGGACGAGAAGCTCGAGCATGCCTCTGCTGGTAGTGGAATTTTTTTTTAAGTATATAGGAGTCATTATGATATTTTTTAATGGTCGAATGATTGATCTAGGCTCCCTGCTACTGTAATATTTTTATGAAGAACACTGGTTCTCTGGTTATGTATGTGTTTTTTGAGACATATTGGTTAATCTAAGTTAGCTTTCTTTCTCCATCTTATTTTCCTCTGATATTGAGAGAGTTCATGTTTGATTGATTCACATGGATTGTTGTAATTATATTATGATAAATGTTTGATTATAGTATTGTTATGATTTCTTTCAGCTTCCTTGAAATTTGAATCCAACAGGACCTTGTGTTTAAGTTTTTCCTCCTTAGGCTGCTGGAAAATATGATGTTCATGGCGGACCTCTACACTTTTTTCACTAAATCTTCCTCCTACTCACCCTTACTCCAACTTACTGACTGAAGTTGATTCGAGACCTCAATGGCTGGTGCATGCTAGTCCAGATTTCTGAGTTAGAATGCTATTTTTCATTGAGTCTTCTCCATTTGAACACCTAAAACTCAATTACCTGTGACATATAACTGATGGGTACTTGGTTTACCTTCAATGCAATCTGAAGGTGACTCCTAGTGCTAACATTTCTGACGTCATTTCCGAGAAACGAATTGAAGACATTTCCCTGAGATAGAATGACAAAGAGCTTCTAATTTTGAGGGTGCATCAGATATTATAACCATTGAATATTGCAACTTGCACCTGGTGACTCCACTGTTTCGACTCCACTTTCTCAGTTGTGGCTGTCTCTAGCACACCTGAAGCTGACCCAGAGAAGCTTTCTCGAGAAGGTTTTTAGTAGCTGCTTTCTCATCTTGAAAGTTCCCTGGGAAAATGGAAACGATTAGATCTGGTCTTTGATGGTGAACAAAGACCAGACACATTCAGGCTGCATATCATTCACCCGACGACTCCATGTTTAAAGAATCGATCGGTGACTCCACTGGTCTGAAATGGAAAAAATCGTGGCTCAGAGGTTTGCTCCTTTTGATTTTTCCTCTGTTCGTGGTTTTCCAAATGTTGTTTCTTCTATGAATGAATGGGGTGATTTTTTGCCCAAATTCAAAGAGCATAAAGATGACAACCCTGCCGAGCATCTCCGTGAGTTTCATGAACTCATGCATCAATGGGGAATACATCATTAGGATGCATTATTGAATATGTTCATGTTATCGTTAACAAGAGATGCTCGTGAGTGGTATTTCTCCTTACCCCCTGCTAACATCTCCTCCCTGAAGAAGTTTCATGCAACTTTCAATAGGCAATGTCAAAAGTTTTATTACTCGGAGTTTATTTTTCATATCTGTTGTGAGGAATATAAAGAATGTGTTCCAGATATGGCTGTTTCTTATGAAAGTTGCGAGGACGAGGGATATACCTCGAAGGAGTTGACGGAGCTGGTAGAATCCCTTTTTACTGAAGTAGAGAGGTTGAAACCTGAAGATAGCACTGATGATGGCATAGATATGGATGCATTATTTTCCGCCCCTAGTACACCTATTGTCTCAGATTTAAAAGAAGGAATGGTTGAAGAAAAGAATCAGGAGATAGCTCTTTCCTCTTTGCAAGATGGAAGAGTTCTGTGCTCACCTAACCCTGAAGAGTATTCAGAAGCAGAAAGCACAGGCTGCCAATATTCTTATGAAAGCGAAAGCTCCTACCAAGAGCAACATGATAGAGAGAAAGAGCCATCCATGGATATACATGAAGAGACTTCTTACGCTCAACTAACAGATGTTGTCAGAGTAGACAAAGGAGAAATGGAGGAGCTAACAGTGCAGTTTATCTCCTATCTTGAACCTATAAATGAGGAAATATTACCTGGGATTAGCCGACCCGCATCAGCCCTCTACCCACCTACACATTCTAAGAACATTGAACGACGGGTGAGCAACAAGGAAGTGCAAGAGGTAATTGCTTACCAGTGGAGATTTCCTGATTATAAATTTTGTGACCACGTGGGGTTGTATATGGAGCTGTGTTTCCCAAAAGCACTGGAGCCTGCAAGGTTATTCATATTATCATCACTTAGGGGTATGTTTGGTGTTCCAAATCATGTTCTTGTTCTGCTGTCATACTTCCCTTACCTTTTGTGGATCATTTGTAGTGAAGAGAAGAATTATATTACCGAGCAATCTGGGTGGCTATGGTGGAAGTTTGCTTTCACCTAGCAGTTTGTAAAAGTCAGTTAGTGTAAGTTTTTACATAAATAAGATCCCTCTGGAGCATGTGTGTTTGTTTTCTTTTTTAAGTAGATTAGAGTACATGTCGGCCTTCAACGAATTTTTTTGAGCTAGACTCCATAACCCAACAACTAAGGCACCATAACTACTTGTTCTTGGGAGCTTGCAGGGAGCATTCCATCCCCTGTGGAGCCAAATGTTATCACATATAGTTGTCAAGGGAAGCAGGTCATCCAAGTTCATGGCCTGCACAAGAAACGTCAAAGCGCAATGTTCAGAGCAGTCCATTTTGGGCTTGAAATGTAAGCTACAGGCGATATTAGCTTCAGCGGTAGACATTCCTGAGAATATCAGATCGGCGGTTCGCAATATTGTTAAAGTTGTTTGTCAAAGTGGCCAAATACAAAAGTGACGAAGGCCTGAAGTGAATCTGGACCATCCATCAGCGGGGCCACGTGTCAACGGATCCATAGCTCTAGGTAAAAGCAGTTGAAGGCAGAGGAGGTTTGAGATTTAATTTTCTCGGAGCCCGCAGACCCAAAGGGATCTTAGCCGTCGATCTCTGGAGGCCACACGTTGTCAGATCTTCCTCCAGGAGGTATTATTGTTCAACGCCAAAAGTAGCATCCCCCTCCCCCATGGCACAATTTGGTGGATCCTAAAGTTGGTGGGTGGTTGAGCTTGGCAGTGGCGCTAAATCTAGCGGGTGCGCCCAGATCTCAGATCGGGACTAGATCTATGGTCACAGTTCTTTGCAGGGATGCAACATGCTCGGGCGATAATTTTCTTGAGCAGTCCCACAATTGAAACCGTGGTTTGGAAAAAGGACTACGTGGCAAGAGGTGGTGGATTGGGGGATCAAAATCGGTGTGAACCCAAACCACCTTTGAGCGACCTCAGAATCATGTGTTTATATGGTGTTCTATTTGAGAGCACCACGTGGTCGCCCCCTGGGAATTTAATCTCGTTGATTTCCCGATGCAGACAGTTAATGAAGGTGAGGAAGGTTGGTGAAACCTCATCTCACTACTTAAATGGAAAGACAAAAGGAATGTCAGCAAGCCGACTCTTCTACAGGTCCCTGCTGAAACAAGCTCACGTCTGACAGAAGACTGCGTGCGTAGTCTGCCAGAGAAGACACAGATGTATGGAATTGGACGAGAAGCTCGAGCACACATCTGCTGGTAGTGGAGAATATTTTTGATTATATAGGAGTCATTTTGATATTTTGTAATGGTCGAATGGTTGAGCCAGGCTCCCTTCTATTGTAATATTTTTACGAAGAACACTGGTTCTCTGGTTATGTATTTGTTTTTTGAGACATCTTGGTTAATCTAAGTCAGCTTTCTTTCTCCATCTTATTTGCCTCTGATACTGAGAGAGTTCATGTTTGGTTGATTCACATGGATTGTTGTAACTATATTATGATAAATGTTTGATTACAGTACTGCAGCTATGATTTCTTTCAACTCCCTTGAAATTTGAATCACGGAGGACCTTGTGTTTAAGTTTTTCCTCCTTAGGCTGCTGGAGAATATGATGTTCATAGCGGACCTCTACACTTTTCTTACTAAATATTCCTCCTAATCACCCTTACTCCAACTTACTGATTGAAGTTGATTCAAGACCTCAATGGCTGGTGCATGCTAGTTGATATTTCTAAGTTAGAACGTTATTTTTCATTGAGTCTTCTCTATTTGACCACCTAAAACTCAATTACCTGTGACATATAAACTGATGGGTACTGGGCTTACCTTCAATGCAATCTGAAGGTGTCTTCTAGTGTTAAAAATTGGAATAACACTTCCTTGATGGTTTTTTGACGCAGCCGACGCTCACGCTGGTCCAAAACTGGTTGTGGTTGTAGCCAAATGGAGCCTTCTTCGTCCAACTTGAGAAGGTTGGTTTGAGTTTGGCACTTAGTTCCAATCACCTTCTTTAAGTAGGAAACATGAAAAACAATATGGAGCTTAGAATTACTAGGCAAAACTAACTGATAGGCCACCTGTCCCACACACTTGAGAACAGTATAAGGACCATAAAATTTGGGCGCCATTTTCTGACAATGGTCAGCCTTGAGGGAATTTTGCTTGTAAGGTTGGAGTCGAAGAAACACTTGATCCCCTTCTGCAAATTGACGTTCAGAGCGACCTTGATCTATTTTTTTCTTCATACAATTTTGGGCCATGACCAAATTCTCTTTGAAGTTACGGAGAATAGCCTCTCGAACTGTAAGCGTTTGGTCAACCGCCTGGACCTTCGAGACATCTGGAAAATATGAGAGAATTGAAGGTGGATTTTGTCCATATACCGCTTTAAAAGGAGTCATGCACGTAGTTGTATGGTACGAAGTGTTGTACCACCATTCATTGAGTGGTAACCATTGAGCCCATTGATTCTACCTTTCTGATGCAAAACACCTCAAATATGTTTCCAAACATTTGTTGACAACTTCAGTTTGACCATCAGTCTGGGGATGATAAGATATGCTGAGATGGAATTGGGTGCCTTGTAGTTTGAATAGTTCTTGGCAAAAGTTGTTGGTGAAAGTTGGATCACTATCATAAACAATAGAATGTGGCATGCCATGAAGCTTGAAGACCTGATCCATGAAACGTTGAGCCATAGTGGATGTTGTAAATGGGTGTTGAAGAGCACATAAATGAGCCTACTTGGAAAGACGATCAACTACCACCATGATGACTGATTTATTGCCTGATTTAGGTAAGCCTACAATAAAATCCATAGAGATATCTCGCCAAATAGCAGGTGGAATTGGAAGCAGTTGTAGTGTGTCGGGAGATTTGACTGTTTCACCCTTGTTGCATTAACACACATCACATTCAACCAAAAAATTACGAATGTCCTGTTTCATACCCTCCCATAAAAAAGAACGTTTGACCCGGTCATAGGTTTTGGTAAACCTTGAGTGCCTGGATGTGGGTGTAGCATGAAGCTCAGAAAGTACCATGTATTTAAGTGTTGACTGTTTACTTTAATACAAACGACCTTTGTATCGAAGCTCATCATTGAGCCAAGAGTACCCTGGGGAAACTGGAGAATTGGACTGCAATTGTTGTATTAGATGCAAACTTTTGGGATTGTGTAGCCATTCCTGGCGAACAACTTGGAGCCAATCTGGTACAATGAAAGAGAGAGAAAAAAGGGACCCTTCATATTCATATTTTCTGGAAAGTGCATCAACAACCACATTGTCTTTGCCTCTCTTGTAAATGATCTCATAATCATATCCAAAGAGATTAGTCACCCATTTTTGTTGCTCGGGGGAGGAAAGGTGTTGTTCCAGAAAATACTCGAGGCTTTGATGATCTGTCTTAATTTGGAAGCATTTCCCCAATAGATAAGGGCGCCAAAGATCCATGACATGCAAAATAGCCAACATTTCCTTTTCATAGATTGATTTGCCCAAATTTCTCTCAGACAGTTGTTTGTTGGTAAAGGCCAAAGGTAGACCCTCTTGCATAAGGAAAATGCCAATTCCTTTCCCGAAAGCATCAAATTCTAGGACAAAGGTCTTTGTGAAATCAAGACGGGTCAGGACTGGAGTGGTGCACATGGCCATCTTCAAGGTTTGAAAATCCCGAGCAACTGTTGGAGTCCAAGTGAAAGAATTATTTTTAAGGAGTGCAGTGAGAGGTGCCACAATCTTTCCATAATTCTTAACAAACTTGTGATAATAACCTGTTAAACCCAGAAATCCCCACAAGATTTTGAGAGTCTTTGGGTGAGGCCAATCTTGCATAGATTCAATCTTTTTAGGATCCACCCCGACAATGGCCTTGCCAACAAGATGACCCAAGTACTCGACTTTCGAGGCGCCAAAAGCACATTTAGAGTGTTTGAGGAAAAGTTGGTGCTGAGAGAGTAGATGGAGAACTCGATCCACATGATCAAGATGGGTTGTCTAGGTTTTGCTGTAGATGAGGATATCATCAAAGAAAACTAAGAGAAAAGGATGGAGAAAAGGACGAAAGACATGATTCATGAGGCTCTGGAAAGTGGAGGGAGCATTACACAAGCCAAAGGGCATGACCAAAAAATCATAGTGGCCCTCATGAGTTCTAAAGGAAGTATTAGGAATGTTTGCCTCTTTCATACGGATCTGGTGGTAGCCAGAATGAAGATCAAGTTTAGCAAAAAACTGGGTACCACTTAATTCATTCAAGAGGTCATTAATGACATGAATGGGAAATTTGTCTTTAATGGTGAGTTTTTTTAGGGCGCAAAAGTCAGAACACATGCGCCAAAAACCGTCTTTCTTAAGGACAATGACCATAGGAGAAGAGTAGGGGCTCGTACTAGGGCAGATAACACCTGCATTGAGCAGTTCTTGAACCATTTTCTCAATTTCATATTTTTGGGAAAAGGGGTGACGATAGGGCTGAATATTGGGAGGAAGGCTTCCTAGGACAAGGGGAATGGGATGATCATGAACACCATGAGAAGTGGGGAGTCCCTGGGGAGTGGAAAAAAACACTTGATGTTTAGAGAGGATGGCTTGGAAGTCCTGCGACACATAGGGTGTCTTAGTTTCTTGTATGACATGGAGTTGGGAAATAATGCTAGAATGACTGTTTTTGAGCAGTTTTCCATGCGATGGGAACTAATGATCTTCTGGGAACTGGAGGTGATGCCTTGGAACTTATATTGTTGGCCCTTCTGGTCGAATTGCATGGTTAATTCCTTAAAATCCGTGAGAATGGGACCCAAAGTCCTTAGCCATTCTGCACCCAAGACAATGTCACAACCACCCATGTTGATAGAAAACATATGAGATTTCAGGTGGTAGTCACCAATTTGGAGATGCACATTTTCACAACGCCCTCCACATTTCATGGAACCACCATTGATAATCATGATTTGGAAATTATTGACTGCACGGATATAGAAATTAGTTTATTGGGTGCTTCCACTATCAACAAGAATAATGACCTTCCTATGCTTGATGTAACCAATTAGCTTGAGGGTTTGGGGAGCAGAGAATCCAATGAGAGCATTTAGGGAAATGATCGGTTCTACTTTGGGAGGGTTTGAGAGAGGGGTTATACCAGTGGGTTTAGGTGACACAAACACAAGGGGAGCCTCAACATTCTCTTCTGAAACATCCTCTGAGATGGCCATACAAATCTTTTGTTCCTTACACTTGTGTCCTAAAAAATATTTGTCATCACAATTATAAGAAAGGCCTTTGAGTTGGCATTCAACCATTTCGATCTTGGTCAATTTCTGGATCTTTAGTGGAGTAGAAGGAGGAGTGGTATTTACTGTTTTAGTGCGAGGAATAAAGGAGGGTTTTCTGTTTTGAGAAGAGACAACCTGTTGTGCTTCCTTATCTCTTTTAGTAGCTTCCACCCAACTCTGAGGCTGAGCCATGAGGACATGAGCACAAATCTCATCCTTGAGGCCACTGATAAAACATTCTCGGAAAAAATCATCAGACATGCCCTCTGTACGAAAAGCCAGTCTTTCAAAAGCAACTATAAAGTCTTCCACGGTGCCAGATTGTTTCAACTTTGTCAAATGGCCTAAATGGTTGGTGTCAGTGTCAAAGCATTCATAAAGCTCTGCCACATACCCTTGGCAGGTATTTTTTCTCCATTGCCACCATTGCCAACGTTCTTGATCTAGATGGAGAACACCATACCGGAGTTTGGCCAACTCATCCGTAATGCCATACAAAGAGAAATAATGTTGCATTTGAGTTACCCAGCCAGTGGGATCCGATCCATCAAATTTGGTCATATCCACACGAGGAAGGCGTAGGTCATGTTGAAAGTGATGGGGCTGGAAATTATGGGAATGAGAGGAATTTTCACCTTTGGTATGCAAAGGTGGGTTAGATACGGGAAGATCTGTAGGGATATCCAGCTTGGGGCAGATCAACATAGTGATAGATTCAATCTAGGTAGTAATGTCTTGTTGGCGCTCATCTTTGAGTTCCGTGATTGAGGCAGCGATGGAGGAATGCATATTTTGATTGATGGTGGAACTATTGGCACTGGGTTGTCTCACTTCTTGTTGGGTTTCTGTGAAATTAGAGTGCAAGGTAGTGAAGTGAGCTTCCAAGCCCTAAATATGGGTATGGGCCATGATGATGAGGGAACACAAAAAGGGGCGGGTGGGACCACACATCAAATGGGTTGTGGGTGAAGTGTATCACAACGATCAGGGTGATGAGTGGAATCTAATGGGGTAAATCCCAAATAAGGGTGTTGGAAGGGGGTCGGGTCCACAAGAAAAATAAAATTGCTGAAAAATGATAGGTATGACTGCGATAACGGCGAAAAGAGAAATCCAATGGAATAGGTCTCAAATAATGGTGCCAAAAAGATCCAGACTCATTTTTTTTTTCACTCTTACGGAGTTATACTCTGTTTTAAAGAATACTGCAGTGATGAAATTCCCAAATGCTTAACAGGAAGAAATGTGTATAAATTCTGCAACTCGAATGCATGAGACACAGTTGCGCCGCAATAGATCTTGTTTGTTCTGTTTTTGTTTCCTTCCCAAGGGTTAGTTATTCAAGGGTTCTACAGACAAGGGTTTTCCCTGTGCTATAGCTCTCTAATATACATGCAGGTTCCAACAGTAGTACTCAGCCCAATATCTCAGGGCATCAACTAAGGAGGCTTGACCGTGCCCTTAGCCGTACTACCCGACTAACCAGGTACTAGAGAGTATCTTCCTGAGTGTTGTTCTCGATGACACTATTGAAGTCAGGCGGTCGATCGATTTATCTATGGAGGGCTTGAGGAGATCTAGGAAGATCTGTATACAGGTGATGTATGATGTGCTACCACTCGAAGGGGTACCAACATGGGTTACAAGGGTGGCCAACAGATGTGCGCTTAAGTACCACTTGTATTTCCTGCGTGTATGAATCCCCGATTGCGGGTTTATGCACGTAACGATAGATCTCTATAGCTTAAAGACGCTGGAATACGTCTCTACCCTGAAAAAAATTAACCCACAATTTTCTGCCAAGGAAGGTGCTTTGATACCACTTGTAATATTCCAGATATAAAAAAGTATGCAGAACAAAAATAAGTAGCTAGAAATAGCAGATGAACAACAATATAACCAGAATAACACCACAATAATACCAAAATGATACCAGAAGAACACCAGAAAGATCACTTTGATTACTGAGAGCAATGTTCACTTGCCTCTTTGAGAGGGCAACCTCGAATAGAGCAGAGCTCTATTACAATAATATCCAAGACAAGAGTTCTCATACCCTCGACTCCTATTTATACTAAATATGTCTATCAAAAGAACCATCTAGAGGAAGATCCTTCTATAAGCAGAAGCTTCTATTAAGTCTTCTTACATTGGACTTATTCTTCCTTATTGCTAGGCCTTATTAATATTGACCTTTATTACATGGAAATATATAATTCTACCTACATGAGGGGTTAGGTCCCTAACATGGAACACTAGTTGTACAAGTGAAGATGGAGGTAACTCCAATTTGTAATCCATACTTCCAATCCTTTACAACACTTTATAGGGACCATAATACTTAGTGTTGGGTTGATCTAGTGGTCTACATTCCTCAACATTTATTATCAATCCAAGTAAGTAAACTTATGAGACACAAGCACAATATGTGCAAAACTAGTTTTGAAATTGCCTATGAATTCCTACTAAAAATCAAGCAATAAAATGTAAAACTCATGATAAAAAATTAATTCCTATGTTGTCAATGAATTATACTTGACCGTCAAATGGTAGGGACTCAGATTGCAAGAAGGCACTTTATGTGCTTTCTTACAAACACACTCTGTCTTGGTCAACTAGGTTATGAAATCAGAAAGGAATATTTCTAAATGTGCATAAAAGGCTAGCTGGAGATATACTCAAAATACCGAAATGAAATGTGCAAACAAGTAAACCTACAGACTTTGTTTAATATTTAGTATACCTTGTGAGAACTATTGGTATAGCGCAACGATGTAAAATCATTCAATTGTTTGACTGTCTTTACATCATCATCCTAAACAGTTTCTCACCATACATAAAGCAACATTCTCTGTGATATACAATTATGTGTCTATAGGAAATTACAACAAATGTAACCTTACAGAAAATAGAAACAAATATGAAAGCAATTAAGAGGAAGTACTTCCACTACACACATTGCTAAAAGATGAGGACAACGCATACAGGGGGCCCTCCTCGATATGTTGTCGATTAAACTCAAAACTTAAAATAACTTCAACACATGAAAATGATTCAAAACTTTCTTATATTAACTGTAAGGCAACGATCAACAACTACAATTTGTATTCAAGTTCATAATCACGCTCTCCATTTTCGCCATCCCCCTGTATTTTTCCTTCAAGATACATTTATACAAAAGAGTCAATAACCATTTCCAAAATCCTTAGAACTAACTAATCATATAAAATATGGGTTTTACAAATGAAGAAAGTTAAAAATTGGTTGCTATAGGAAAATCTGGGAAATTATGTTATGAAGAACCGCTCGCACAACCCACGTCGTGCATTTTTTGGGGAATCTATCACATTGTCACCTAAATGGCCCTATTCCACACAAAACCCATGTGGAAAAATTTGTTGATTCTCCCTCATCACTCTAGTAATTGCCTTTGAATATCACTTCTCAATACACTATTTTTTTTTCCGAAACATATTACAAGAAACATGGCTAAGATCTCCATTATAGTGTTGGAGATGGTTGTTCCTTGATATTCTAACAAGTTGATCCTTGCTCCTTGCTTTTAGCATCAAATCCCCAATTCTGTGAGTGAACTATGGATTTCCTGTAATAAAAGACTGTAGATTTCATGTAATAAAAGACTGTGGATTTCTTGTAATAACAGACTGCATATTTCTTGCGGATTTCCTGTAATAGTTATCTATTGAATTTTGAATATCAATGACTGCCAAGTGCTGAGTTCCATGGAAAAGGTAAAATAGGTATTTCACCATCTCCAAAGATATGTGAATTACCTCCAAGTGAAAATCTTTACTTAGAATGAACAAAACTATATCAACCTGCAATTCCTATAATGTCTGAGGAAACATAGTCATTTCCTGTAATTACTGAATTATAGGTAATTTTCCAAAGAAATAGCCCTAAACATTATTTACAAGAGAAAAACATGAATTAATCTCAAAATAACAACTTATTACCTTATCCATACTTGTTATGCCATCAATTGAGTGAAAATAGACAAAAATGGAGGTTTTATGGTGAAAATGGGGATGAAAGGGGCTAGAAAAGAAGTCAAAATTAACACCCAACACTTGGGCGCTAATTTTTTGTCCTTATTGTGTTGTTTGGGGGACATTTGTTTGTATGGTTGTAGCCACAGAAATACCCAATCCCCCTCTTCAAATTCCCTTTTGATGTGATGTTGATCTACTTGTTTCATCCTATTTTGTGTCGTAACCAAGTTGTCCTTCAATAGTTTGATAACTTCTTGTTGGTGCTCTATGTGGTCCTCCACTGCCTCAAATTTTGCTTTCCCTTTCAAGGGTGATGTGATGGAATATGATATCCATAAAGTGACATAAATGGGGACATTTTTAATGAAGTATGGAAGGATGTGTCGTACCACCATTTTTCCAAGGGTAACATTGACCCATTCTAGACATTTATTCATAGTCTCAATTTGCCCATCGGATTGAGGATGGTAAGAGGATATATGAGCCAATTGAGTACCAAAAAAATAAAATATTTTGGTCCAAAAATTTCTAGTGAAAATAATATCTCTATCACTTACAATGATCTTTGGGATTCCATGTAGCTTTTGAATAGTTTCTGTGAATATTGTGGCTACTATACTCTCTTTAAAGGGATGCGAAAGGAAGAAAAAATGGGCATACTTTGTGAGTCAATCCACTACTACCATGATGACATTATTTCCTTCATACTTGGGTAGACCCCTAGTAAAATCCATGGAAACCTCTTTCAAATGTTGACTTGGTATAGCCAATCATTGTAAGAGACCTAGGGTCTTGATTGTCTCTCCCTTATTCAATTGGAAAACTAGACATTCGACCACAAAATTTTGAACATCAACTTTAAGACCTTCCCAGAAAAAGTCCTTCTTGATCACGTCGTTAGTTTTCAAGAACTGTAAATGTCCTACTATAAGATAGGTGTGCAGTTCCAAAAGGACCTTTTGTTTGAGTTGGCAATTCTTACATAAATATAAGAGATCTTGATACCATAGTAAATCATTCTTCTGCACAAATATATCTAATGCACTTGGATCCTCTTGTAGTTGTTGAATGATCTTTCATACCTTTTGATCTTGCTTCCATTCTATTTGTTAGCACTTCGACCTACTAGCCTAAACTCTCCCCTATCACTAAGCCTATGCAAATCTGTAAACAATGTTTAAGCCTAATCCCCTCAATTTTTTCTAAACTCATCCATGAAAGAGTTTGGTTCATAAGTATTGTTTGCATTATTTCCATTTTATTTCGTTGCAGAAAAGAAATGGGTTCGATAGTGAAATCATAAAAGTGATCCTGTCAAAATTTAACCTCTTCGCTAACTTTGTATCAATTTTTCCAACCTCCAAGTTTTTCGTCAAACTTTGTCCAAGTTCCCGTTCTTCTTAATTATCAATCTAGTGAATATTGCAAATATTCATGTCCGTCAATGAGTCGAGGTCAAACCCATATTCTTTGTTATGCTAAGTTTTGTCTTTGGTTTATTAAATATCCATCCTTAAGAGGTTTTCTGGGGCAATGGTTTAACAATTCAGTATTATTGTTTACAACCACTATTTGGTCCGGTTTTGCAAAAAGTAACTTGGGCGTTAACCATTGAGCCCAACCTCCAAGTAAACCATAAAACCACAATGCTACCAATCATATGCCAAGTCACATGTGAGATCGCGTCCAAGTGTAAAGCGCCAAGGAAAGCACCTATAGGGAGCCCATGAGTCTTTATCATGCACTATGTGTCGAATGATGTTGTGGTCACTCGACCATATAAATACTTGGAGAATTTTATACTCAGATCATGTGGGATATTACCCATAATGCAAAACAAAAATGTCAAAGCATATCAAGCACTCAAAGGAGAATACTGAAAAATACAAGCATTGAGATTGCGACATAAATACTAAGGTAAGCCTCCAAACATTCAGATGTTAAGGGAGAGCCCGCGAGGGCCAATTATTGTCCAAAGTGCCAAGTGTTGAAGATGAGATCAACTGAAAAGTGCGCCAAGGGAAAATGCAAAAAGTCATTGCACTACAGTCGACTGAGTCCAAGTGTCAAGATAACTCCTTCCACTAATATAATTGATGCGAAGTAAATCTAAGGGGTTGTTTCGACTTGAAAATATATCAATTCATGGAGTTGAAGCCTTGGTCAAGTTGTCTAATTGGTTACACAGGGAATTACTATTAAGCCTTAATATTGGCTCATTACCCCTTAATTGGGGCATATTATATTAGTAATGTTAATTTATTTATGTCATCTTTAGGCCATTAGTTGTAATTATACCTCCTAGTCTCCTATATATACCAAGGAGACATTTTCATTTTGAATCATCTTGTNGTTGCCTCCTGGAAGAGGCTTATTATCTGAAATTATCTCTTTTTCAAGGCATTGAGTACTTTTTGTGAGGTTTTTCTATGCTATATTGATATTTGGTTCTTAACATATGGTATCAAAGCTCAAGGTCTTGGGGTTTCGCTGCTACATCTGAGACACCTTGGAATTTTCACTATAAATTTTTTTCTACAATGTTTCCAAAGGAACGACTTAGAGGATATTTAGTAGACATATCAAGGTACGTTGGGTTAAAATTGCAGCTCCTGAGGCCTTATACTTTCGGAGATACAGTCTGTATAAGATAGGGTTATGGAATCATCCTGAACTAAGCCATTGTAGAATTTTCGCTATAAACAATTTTCTGTAACGTTTCAGACCCTAAAATAAAGAGTCTATTCACACAAATTAGTAAGGTATCTGTGGTAACAAGTTCAGCTTCTGGGTCATCTGAAATTTGTAGATACACCCTGTTTACGATAGGGTATCTGACTAGTCCTATTGACTAGTCTCAAGAAGGTGTTCCAGGTAAAACAATCATAACTTCTTCCTAGAGTATCCAAATTGAGTGGGATTGGTTTCATTGGATCGTGGAAAGTCTGTAGTATTTCTAGTATGAGTTTCAGAATTTTATATCAATTATTTTGTGTGTGGCACGCTATACAAGTGGGATCTCCTGGAAAGGACAAAAATCGGCAAGTTGTGGGGAATTTATCGTAAATTCCACTTGGCACATCCAACTTTGATCAGACCTGTGGCATTGCAGAGAAGAAATATCATAGAACTAAAAAAAATAAAGTTTCATACCCAGAAGGGCCGAAACTTGGGAGATAAAACAAAATAAAGATTGTCTAGAAGAACCACCTCAAAATCAAGGTTCAAAAGTGAAACTTGGCCAACATGCCACCCAAAAAGGGAACTTCTACACCAAATAAGCCTCCAGAAAATCCTACTTGGACTCTTGATGAAGGTGAAGAAATGCGTAGGGACATAAATGATTTACAAAAGAAGATAGTAACAAAAGATGAACT
>JASDQU010373582.1:79269-96257 GCA_032191745.1 Picea mariana
GCATTCTGTGCATATACCAAACTTACACATGCACTCCTCCTCGTTGGGAGCATGGGTGGTGGGAGTGTAGGTTCAAGCACATCCATGCAAACCTTCACTCCTAGGAGCATGGTTGAGGGGGAAGTGTATGTATATATGTGTAATTGCATTGTTATGTTGAGTGTAAACATACATACCCTTAACTCAAAAGGAATACAAATATGCACATTCTTAGTTTTTGTCAAGATGGGTAGTAAGATGAAAGCACACACATGTACATCCTCACCATTTGGGAGGGTGGGTGGTTAGGGTGTAGTGAAAATACAAACATGCACACTCTCACTCCCTTTAGAGGGTAGGTGGTTAGTGTGTGAGCATAATCACACATAAGAACACCCTCACTATCCTTGGAGGGGTGGGTAGTGAGGGTGTGATTGTGCATATGTGTGCTTACAGGTAGAGGAGTGTGGGTGGTGAGGGAGTGTAAGTGTGGTATGMACACACATGCACATCCTCACCCCCAAGCAAGGTAGGTGGTGTGGTGCAAGTGTCCACATGTATACCCTTAAGATGGTTATCACTGGGACAAGCACACATATGTATACCCTCAATTCCTATGAGTGTTCATACATATTCACCTTGCATCCCCACACTCACCTTCATAACCCCCTTGAAAATGAGTAGTTCAAGAGAGTGAGTGCTAGAGGTTGAGGGTGTGAATGTGTGTGACCCCAAAGGGATGGGTGAATGATGAGGGAAAGCATACATATGCACACACTCAACATACTTGAGGGTGTTCACATCTTTACCCTCCACCAAAACCCTCACCCTCATAACCCCCTAAAAGTGGGTAGTGGAGGTGTGGCCATGCACATCTTCACCTATATCTTCATAACCCTTCTAAAGATGGGTCTAAATATGGGTAGTGGGGGAATCCATATGTACATATCTTGATTCTTCATCTTCATTTCTCCCTTCACTCAATCTCATAACAACTCAATCTCATAATAAAAATAAGATAAAACTAATTTTCATGTAGCTATATATGTGTAATCGCATTGTCATGTTAAGTGCAAAMATGCACACCCTTAACTCAAAAGGAGCACAAACATGCACACTCTCAGTCTTTACCAGGATGGGTAGTGGGATGAAAGCACACACATGCACACCCTCACCATTTGGGAGGGTGGGTGGTTAGGGTRTAGTGAAAACACAAACATGCACACTCTCACTCCTTTTAGAGGGTAGGTGGTTAGTGTGTGAGCACAATCACACATAAGAACACCCTCACTACCCTTGGAGGGGTGGGTGGGTAGTGAGGGTGTGATTGTGCATATGTGTGCTTACAGGTGGAGGAGTGTGGGTGGTGAGGGAGTGTAAGTGTGGTATGCACACACATGCACACCCTCACCCCCAAGTAGGGTAGGTGGTGGGGTGCAAGTGTTCACATGTATACCCTCAAGATGGTTATCACAGGGACAAGCGCACACATGCACACCCTCAATCCCTATGAGTGTTCATACATATTCATCTTGCATCCCCACACTCACCTTCATAACCCCCTTGAAAATGAGTAGTTCAAGAGAGTGGGTGCTAAAGGTTGAGGGTCTGAATGTGTGTGACCCCAAAGGGGTGGGTGAATGATGAGGGAAAGCATACACATGCACACACTCAACATACTTGAGGGTGTTCACATCTTTACCCTCCACCAAAACCCTCACCCTCATAACCCCCTAAAAGTGGGTAGTGGAGGTGTGGCCATGCACATCTTCACCTATATCTTCATAACCCTTCTAAAGATGGGTCTAAATATGGGTAGTGGGGGCATCCATATATACATATCTTGATTCTTCATCTTCATTTGTCCCTTCACTCAATCTCATAATAAAAATAAGATAAAACTAATTTTCAATAAAATCTAATAAAATAAAATTTTAGTTTCAATCAATTCAATTCATTTTAAATTTCTTAAAAAAATTATTTTAATTCAAAAACCCCATCCAAACAAGATCGAAAACTCGTACACCCTTCTAACATAACAAAACTATAAATTCTTCATTCAAATAATACTATGATTTATAATCCTATAACAATTATAATAAAAAATTGCCATATTATATTTATAATTAACTAACTTATCATATATATATATAGGATATTATCAACCTTTTTTTATATATATATATATAATGATGTATATATACACGATATAATATATTCTATCAAAAGAAGTCGGTTGATTCACATGGTTTAAGCCGACCACTTTAGTCATAATCACACATTCATACATTCATTATCCACCTTCACCATACATTCATTATCCACCTTCACCATTTGGCAAATAAATATATGTGTACGTTGGTTTTCATTGTCAATGTTATTTTTTTGTCTAACCTTTATAGACACATAAAATCAAAGGTTCGATATGAGATAAGTATTATATGCATGTGGCATATTTGGTGTGCATTGTATGGATAAGCTTATAGGAGATGCTTATACAATGTTCAAACTTAAAAATTTTAAATAAATAATTTAGGGATGTAAAAAGAGTGGTGAATGGGAATTTTTTACAAATGTAAAAGGTTAATATTAAAGGAAGGATGTCGTTTTCATGGAGGTAGAATTGTATATAAGCATAATTTGAAATGGATAAAAGATAATATCAATTTTTTATTGGATATATTAGATAATGATAGAAAAATATTTTGTTTATTTTGTTATTTCATGTAATAATATGTTGATTTAAAGGATAAAGTTTTTTTTTTTAATTGATTGGATGTAATATTATTTTAAGAGTTGTTGGTATTTAGTCGATGTGCTTTCTATGTTATATATAGATTTTCCACTAATACAACTTGCGTAATGAAAGTTCTAGAATGATGTCGGAGCATTTTTGGTCTTAAGTAATTATGCATCACCTAAAAATATTTCTTTTCTTTTAGATTAAAGTTGTTTGAGTTCCTATTTTTTTTCTTATTCAGATTCGATTGCTCATCACTTTGTTTCTTCTCATTTTCAAGAAGAGGCCAAATCGTGTAAGAATGTTTGTTTTGAGGGTCCATTCACAAGCTAGACATATCATTGAACGGTCTAGGCTAAGATATCACAAAGCAATGATTGGGAATTTAGTGTTTTGCTCCACCTCATAAATCCTTGATAACATGGACGAAGTCACATGCCTTCCTCATAAGGAAGACTATGTGATGCAAATTTTGGTGGAAGATTGACCATGTTGATTTGCTAACAAATAAATGGTCCTTAGGGTTTGACTGGAGGATGGAAGGGGTTCACCCCTAAATCCCAACCATCGTTGATCTTTCCATAGACCCAACGATGATTGGGAATGCAAATATCATTTTCTATATGAACCTTAGTAAAACAAGATATGCCATGAATAATGGAAAAATAACCCATGAACCAAGGCACATGTCCACATGGCATTCCCTACGAAAAAGTGTGTGACTTCATAAACAAATAATATGCATTGAGCATTGTAACATTTAATGAATATGTACATTGGGATATACATGTTTGGGTGTCCAACACCTCCACAATTGATAGTATATATCTCGACATATACTCTCTTAAATATTGTAGTTCTCAATGTTTATTGCTTGTTAACTTAGTTCGAATTAATGAAGCATTAATAAAGACATATAACTTATGAAAATGATAGTAAGGAACATTGGCATCATCACTTTCAATATGTGATCTAAGAGCATCCTCAATTCCAAGAAATTCTAATTCTTAGTTTGTTTTATGTAGATTTTTAATTTGTTTAATTTAAATTTTTTTTTTTGTTTAATGACATTAATATTATAAACAACCTTAGATTTAATAAATCAATACCCAAATAACCATGAAAAATTAAAATTAATTATAATCATTTAATTTCATTTTTCTTAATTTTTTTTCTAAATCACACAAACTACACATCAATTTATGTCAGAAAAGTAATAATCATCCCATCAACCTTATCATATGGATTACTCATGTTATATCACAGTTTTAATAGTGTTTTTTAATAATGTTTGGAGTAGGAATCCTCCATAATCCCATTCATCATCGAATTAAGAAAAGATCAATACTCATGATTCTTCATGTTAATCCCATTCATCATAGAATTAAGAAAAAATCAATACTCATGATTCTCCATGTAAAATACAACCACCAAATGAATTTTTCAAAATTAATATTTAATTAATAAAAAAATTATATTATATAATGTAATTCGTTAAACATAGGGTTTCCAAAATTCCTTCTCTGTTGAATCCAAGCTAAGATAAGAATAAGATAATAAAATTCATTTTTATAAATAATAAGTTTAATTTGTTTGTTTCTTCATTGGATTCAAGTTAAGATATAGATAAGATAATAAAATTCATTTTTTTAAATAATAAGTTTAACTTGTTTGTTTCTCTATTGGATCCAAGCTAAGATAAGGATAAGATAATAAAATTATTTTCTTAAAGAACAGGGGTTGCATGATAACACAATCCCTACTGAGTTAGTTGAGAAATACATGTGAAACAATGAAACTTAATATAACTAAATACACAAGTCATGAATATTTTTTGTTAAAAGATAATAATTGAAGATTGTTTATTATTCAAAATGTATAATAAACCATGAATGAAACTATAATATTCATAAATACAATATAAATATAATAATAAATAATATATTAGATAATAAATATAATATCAATATAATAATGCATAATAATAAATACATAGTAAAATTTTTATATTTAGATGTGGTGATTGGAAAAATTCATTGATTATGTAATTAATTCTACATATTGAAAGACATGAAGGGAGCAATAACATTTCAATTCTATTAACCAATTAAAAATGAGAAACACAAATATTTTTATTATATCCAAAAATATTTAGTTGTTTTCCTATGTCAAACATTACATTGCATACACAAATTTATGATAAAAGAAAATTAATATCACATCAAAAGCAAACTCATTACTATAGTCTCATGACATAGACTAATAAATTACATATCTTAATATTGAAAATAAATGAATGATATTATATATAGTATTTAGTGTTTACATATGTATGTGTTTGTACGGTGAAAGTTAAATGCACTTTATCTTACCTTAAATTTATTCAATTTATACACCATGGTTATATGTTGTTGCATGGATGAGCAATTATCTTACATTTGCCTTATCAACATTATATATGATTCTATACTACATTATTTTGGATGTCATAACACCTTTGCTAGTGAAAGCCATACTACATGCTTAAACCTCATGCTAATCAAACATACATGTAGTTTTAGCTTCTTTTAAACCAAAAACAATATCTTTATATCTATACTTTTGATTACATAAAGTGAATATTATGACATGGATATTCAATTACCAATTCATTTGTATAAAATAAATTATATCGTATATAAAGTTATTTAATTTTTTACAAAATTATTAGTATATTTTATGATTAAAAAATGTTGTCGAATAAGTCTCGAAGCTATGTGGGTTTTATGTACAGAGTGTATCGTTTTTTTGAGTGGAGATGTTTCTATTGTGAAATTTTGAGGGTATAGATGCATCTAAATGGATTGGAAGATCTTTGATCACATTTACTTGAAAAGAGATTGTTATGTAGTTGGTCGATTGCGTGACGAAGATGATAATAATTATGATTTAACATAATTTTGATTATTTGAATTAGATGATTATTAACCTTTTATATTAATAAGTTTACATGCAGTTTACTTGTTTTAAAAGGGTAAAACGGATAATTATATATCAAATAAGGATAATGTTAAAATCTTTTCTAGTAATTATGATGAATATTTATTCTATTTTTTTATTTTCAAAATGAAAATAATCAAAGAATATTATAATTATGATTTATATTGAGCTTTAGGAGTTCAAGCTGGAGGAGTTCACTCTTACGATGTATATTTTTGGTGAGGAGGTATGATGGACATGCAATAAGGTTTCAAAGTTTTCTTTGACTTATCAAACAATTTGTGAGTTCAAATTAAATGACAAAGTGTAGCATTTGAGCTTTTAAGTGGCAATAAATTATCATTCATAATACCATTCACAAACTCTATAAGATCACTTAAATCTCTCAATGTATAGTTGAGTTGGTAAAGGGGGATTTTAGATCTCTAGTTCACACTCATAACCATGAAGAACACCTTTGATAAGGCAGTAGACCTAATCCAACAAGAGTTAGCAAGAAATATAGATAATGGCATCACTACAAGATTTTGAGTCTTTTCCCACTAAAATAGCATCCAAAAAATACTTTCGCCCCAATGTATCGTCAAAGTTGGTTCTCTTATGTTTAATCAATGTTAATACGGTTGTATGTACATTGTTTATTAAGTCCATAATTGTGTTGACATTAGTATTTCTTATTTGATGCAATGGCCTTGGTCGAATATGGTTGTGTATGATTGTCCATGGTTGATGCTACCCCACTAATTGACTGTTAATCCTAGACATAATGTTGACTAACAAATATAGTTGAATATGGTTGACCATGGTTGAATATAAATGTTGTTGAATATAGTATTAGTATGTCAAAGGTTGTTGCTACTAACTCATTAATCCCCTAACCCCTAACCTAGTAATGATGCTTGACCATGTTTGATCTTGATTGACCCTTGTTGCATATGATTGTTGATTGTTGATTCTACCCAATGAATTGACCATTGAATCCTAACATAATATCCACTAATAAATATGGCTGAGTATGATTTACCATCATTAACCTCGATTGAGTATAGGTGTCCATGGTGAAATGTAGACCTATTATGTCAATGGTTGACAGTACTAACCCACTAATCCATTAATCCCTAAACTAGTAATGATGGTTGACTATGGTTGACCATAATTGTGTATGGTTGTCCATTGTTGATGCCACCCCATTAATTAACCACTAGTTCTAATACCATGACCAGTGAAAAATATGGTTTTAACCATGGTTAACTATAGGTGACCATGGATGAATGTCGCCCTATTATGTCAATGGTTGATGTTGGTAGCTCATTAAGCTCCTAACTCAATAACAATGATTGAGTATGGTTGAGTATAGGTGTCCATGGTTGATGTTATCCCACTAATCAACCATTAACACATCACATAATGACCACCAACAAATATGGTTAAATATAGTAGAACCATGGTCGACTATAGGTGTCCTTAGTTGAATATATCTCTATTATGACCTAGTCAAAATGGTTGACTATGATTGAACATGGTTACATATAATTGCCGATGGTTGATCTCACTCCATTAAGTAACCACGAACCCTTGACATAATATCCACTAGTAAATATAATTGAACATGATTGATTATAGATGTTAATAGTTGTATGAAATCATAATATGTCAATGGTTGATGTCACCAACTCATTATCATAAAATTTTAAATCCTTTTCAAGTACAAAAATTATTTATGAATTAATAATAAAAAACAATTTTACCAATTTACAAACAACCTTTTTCTCTAAAATCTTCACTTATAGATTTTGTCATATTTTCTATATTTATTTTTATCCCATATCTTAAAAATCTTCAAAATCAAATTCTCTACCATTAAAAAAGTAAATCAAAATTTCTATGAATACAAATATCTGTTCATATAAACCAATCCAAAAATACCATATATCATATGGATTGTTATAAATTATAAAACTTCATTATAATAATGATAAAACTGTTTTATTCATGAGTTGTTATAAATTATAAAACTTCATTATAATAATCATAAAACTATTTTCATAACAATTTTATTGTTTTTATTTAAAAATCACCATTTATCATATGAATTGTTATAAATTATAAAACTCTCTACCATTAAAAAAGTAGATCAAAATTTCTATCAATACAAATATCTGTTCATATAAACCAATCCAAAAATACCATTTATCATATGGATTGTTATAAATTATAAAACTTCATTATAATAATGAAGTTGTTATAAATTATAAAACTTCATTATAATAATCATAAAACTATTTTCATAACAATTTTATTGATTTTATTTAAACATCGTAGGACATCTAAGTGACTAATCCTTGGAGTGATGTTTTCTCAATCGAGGATATAAAATATGGCATTAAGCTCATTGTTAATAGAAAATCTAAATAAATTGAAGTATACCAAACCATAATCTTAAAACTTGGAAGTTTAGTTTTAGTGCTTCATTAAGCATCTTTTCAATCAAGGTGTCCACGAAGGATTTCATTAAATAATAGAATGAAAGTTTAATTGTCTCCCTTTTCAAATATGGAAAATACGATGTCTCATTTTAATTATCAAACTAACGTAATGATCCCTCTTTAGCCATTTTTTAGATTGATTATTGAAATCAAAGTTAGCCAATGACTATAAATAAATGTCTAAAGGACCAGCATGATTGTAGAATCAACATTCTACAATTGATCACCTTGTTGCTTTTAGAGTTATTGTTGAGAATTGTAGAGATTTTTTTTTTTTTAGATTCAAGTTAAGGAAAATATTGTAATAAATTAGTATCTCTCTTAAGCTTTATAGCAGTGTGATTAGGATCTAAGGAATTACTATTTTTAAGATTTAATGTAATAATGAGTGGTCTATGGATATTAATTGTGATATTGGTGTTAAGCAAGGGTGCCCTTTTTCTTCCACCCTTTTTTGCATTTATATCAATAAAATTTAGCAATAATGTTTAGAAGAGGGATGATGCATTGGTATCAACATGGTTTGACTCATTGTCATCCTTATTCTATATGCTGATAATATTATTCTACTTGCAAAAACTATTGGAGATCTTCACAAACAACTCAAAGTTCTTCAACAATTATGTAAACATTATGAGCTTACCATTAGTATCAAGATCAAACCGAGATTATGATAACATGGTTTATCATCTTATTTTATATGGCAATAATGCCCTTGAAGAGGGGTAATCTTGCAAGTACTTAGGTATCAATTTCAATTTCCATTTGAACTAGAACCACAACATTAAGAAAAGAGTCATTGGTGGCTGGAAACTTATTACAATCTTGAAAACAAATGTAGAAATGTTGAGTTCTAGAATCGATATTTAAGCAAAAAAAAAATCAACACTTAGGTATCTTGGTTATTCTTAATTGCTATCAAGTTTGGGCCCGCATCACCCTTCATAAGATTTGGAGAAAAATTATATACAAGAACTTTCCATAGCCTATATTTTTAAAATTAATTGTAACACTCCTTAAATCATTATATTTTAGATGTACTTTTGTGTAGCCTAAACCCATGTTTTGATATCTAAATAGACTCCTTGTCACTTTGTAGTATGAATAGCCACCACTAGATTAAAAGAGGTTGGGTCAATACCTTTTTTTCCAGAAAGAAAATTAACACAATTATATTATAGAATATAATTTTATACATTTGCACCATGAGTCGCTATATGAAATAGCCCAAAATTATGATCAACAATTGTAATCAACATTACAATCCCAAAGATACTTTCCAAATGTCAAGAGAAACAGTCTCTAGAACTGACAAAAATGAGACTGACCAACTCAGGACTTGATAAGAGATATTACATCCAATACTAAGTTCCAGAGGGGTAAAGAAACAAAAACTATATAGAGACTCTGAGAAATTCATCAAAAAAGAGGATCAGAAAGACCCACAGGATAGAAACCTCCATCAGTAAATATAGATGTTGTTTGAAGAATTCTCTCTTCCATCAATCCATTTATGGAGCACTAGACATCCTTCAGGTTCTGAAAGTGCTTTTTTAGATTGATCATCTGTGGATCTGTTGAAATCACGAAGGATGTGATAGAAGTTTATATCAATAAACTTTTCCTTTAATATGATGATTCTCCTTTTCCAGCCTTCCAAAGCACAAACTCTGAGATTTCCTTTTTTACTTAACCAGTTGATAATAACCAAGGAATCACCAAATACCTATAGCTTTTCAAGGTTAAGATGCTTTGCTAAATGTAAGGTTGCCCAGGCTCCCATTAATTTTGCCTTTGTGTTTGTACCCTGACCACAGTTCACATACCACTTATATGTCAAAGATGCAAATAATTTTATAATCCCTCCCGCTCTGCAACATATTCCATCCCCCTGGGCCACTCCATCAAAAAATGCTATAGGATAGTCAATAGTATCGAAATTCAAGCATGTAACAGAGCGATTTTTTTGATGCTTTATAGTCGGCTTGTGATAGTTGCTCAGATTTTTAATAGCGACAATTGTGACTGATGGCACCTTTCCCTCGAATATGGCCTCACTTCTAGCAATCCAGATGTTCCAACAAGCTAAAGCCGCTAGACTCAAGATACTTGTTTTTGCCTCTATCAAATAAGAAAAACACTCACATAGATTATTCCCACTCCAGCAATGAACATATTTTGCATACCACTTTAAAGTTTCCCAAACAACCCTTGTAAATGAACAGCTTATGAACATATGAGTGCTATCCTCCGTCTCCTTTTTACAAAGAATACACCTTCCCGAACCGCTCCAACCCCTATGAAGGAGATTTTCCCAAGTCACTATTTTATTATGAACAACCAGCCAAAGAAATAGTTTGATCTTTAGTGGAATATCCCATTTCCACATTTGAATCTTCCAACCAGTGATCAATGGAAGATTTTGAATTGATTGTATAGCCTCATAAATATTCTTAACAGTAATAACACCCGAAGAGTCCCCCCCTGTCCAAAATAGTTCATCTTCATCTCCCGTGAGTATCACTCCAACTACCTATAGTTCCCGACAAAAATGTCGCCATTCAATGGATAGTTCCCCGGATAACCCCAACTCACTACTATCTTTTCAATTGGATAATAAAGAGTTTTGTCCCTGGTGATACCAAACATGTGCTATTAAGGAGATTTTTTTTGTTTGAGTGCTTCTATAAGGTTTGAGGATAGATACAAGGAGGGCCCAAGACCCAATATACTGTCCCTACCCAATGACACAGCAAGTCCCGATCTAGGCTTCCACCCGATCTAGTTTGTGATAAGGTGCACCGACTTTATAAGATTGGACCAAATCCTGGATGCTGATCGGTACTGGAAATTTGTCGACCTCAACCAATTGCTCAATGTACTGTGGGGGAAATATTTACCTTTTAACACTCTGTGCCAAATACCAGGTTTTGAAATAGCTCTCCATAAAGTCGATGCCGCCAAAGCCTTGCCAAAGTAAAAAATATTATGTAAACCCCATCCACCCCTTTTTTTTGGTCGAGCCAAAAGTTCCCACTTGCATAGATGATAAAAAAAAAAAAACTTTGTTCCCACTCCACAGAAAGTTATAGAGAATGCTCCTTAATTTATAAAGAATAGAAGTAGGAATCGCTACCAGAGAAAGCCAGTAGATAGGCTGACTTTCCAAGACCGATTTGCACAAAATATACCTCCCCCCTGGGAAAGCCATCTATAACTCCACTGATGAATTTTCTTCTCAACTTTTGTTAGGAGCCATTTCCAATTGATAGCTTTTTGAACCCCTGACTTCAGATAATATCCTAGATACTTGAAACCGACCAATAAATCAAAAAAGTTGTAAGGCAAAGTATTTTTAAAATCTGATAATTCTGATTCTTCCAGCCCCGAGAAATGTACAGTTGATTTTGTCAAATTCACCCTTAAGCCCGAGACTGGACATAATAATTGAACAACTCGGTCAATTTCCTTCCATTCTAGGATTGATGCTTTTGTCAAAAGGAGAATATCATCGACAAATAAAATGTGTAAAATTTTAGTGAATCTGGCTACTTTGATACCACTTAAAATTCCTTATCTCTGGCTATTTTTTAATACTAGGCTCAAGCTTTCCATAACCACTATGAATAATAGTGGTGAAAGCGGACAACCCTATCGCAGACCACGACCACTTTTAAAAAAATATGCTACCTCACCATTAACTAAAACTGCAAATAAAGCCAAGTCTACACAAGCCAGGATCCAATTAGTCATAAGAGTACCAAAACCAACTTAGATCAATACCTAACATTACTAAAATTACATAAAATGCATCACATTACTTGATATGCATTTACCATTCAATTTAATACACTTTCTACACAATAAATTTTCAAATTGTTTAATTCGAATTATTCACCCATAAATAATTAAATGTGTTATATCTATTATTTAGAAATTGCATTAAATACATTCTATAACTTTATATACATGTGGAGTTGTTTATTGGTCAGACACTAATGCCATGCATGCCTACCCAAGCATATTACTTACGATCTTATATTTAAGATGATGCATAGTTGATCATGTCATTCTTTCTTTGAAGGTACAATTTAGGGGTGATTAAGCATAAGAATGGAATCCCCTTCTCCGGTATAATAATCTCTTGGGATATTCGCCCTCCCTCCTCTAGGTGGGCTACATCCTTTGACCATGGAAAGAAGGAAAGCTAGGTGGGCTACATCCTTTGACCATGGAAAGAAGGAAAGCTTTAGTGGTCTTGAAAAAGTTCTTCAATAGCTGAAGAAATATAGGGTGTATTACAAACATGACATGAAAGGTGGGATGGGGAAATCATAGAGAAAACATATTTAGTCATATTTTTGTGTTAAAGATTAAATCATATAAATTTAACTATGAACTAATTTAGACTCTGAAACTACAAATAATACATATACATCAAATCAATTAAATTAAATACAACTTTTACATAATAATAATGTTGTTTATTATCCGCTACATTAACACATTTTATGAAAAAAAAAGAAAAGTAAATGTTCATTAAAATGTTATTTCTATATTTAAATATGATTTATAAAAAGTATCCATATTGTTATAAATTTTTAAATAAAGAAGTTCTAAAATATAATTAAATTATAATATTAAATGAAATAAATTAAAAAAAAATGATATTTATTTATTTTTAATTTATTTTATATTAAATAAGTTATTATTTATGCATTATTTTTATCGATATAATTATTAATTTTATGAAAATATTCATTTAAACAAAACAAATATTTATAAACAATAATATTAAATAATTCAAAATAAATTTATTAATATTATTAAAAAAAATTAACATATCTGAATAAGTACACCAGTTTTAAAATTAATATCTTGTTAATCTGGTGCACGCCTTAACATAGAAACACGCCCTACCCACGTGTAATATCTTGCAAACACATAAATTAACATAGAAACACTTGAAAAAGAAGAAGTTCAACAGTTTTAAAATTAATATCTTGTTAATCTAGTGCATGCCCTACCCAGGTGTAGCATCTTGCAGACACATAAATTAACATAGAAACATTTGAACGGTTTCGGTTGTACATTTTCATTTTCAGATTTTTAAGTGCATGTGACTCAAAGTTGATATTTAATATACTGGGTGTATCCTCTAGATTCAATATACAAAAGAGGTAGTGGATCATCTCATGAACACTGTTTTTCATATTACCCCAATTCCATCTTGATCTTATGAGGGTATGAGGTGAGGGTATGAGGATATGAGGGTGGGGTGGGGAATAGAGTAAAACATATAATATGTTTTATTCTATGTTTTATTTATATTAAGGTGGGGTAGAGGATTAATACAGTGAAACATATTATGTTATTTATACGAGGGGGTGGAGGGAATAATAGAGTAAAACACTATACATAGTTTTACTCAGGGGTTCCAGATACAAAAAATATGCAAAACAGAAATAAAATGCTAAAAATGGAAGATGAACAACAATATAACCAAAATAACACCACAATAATACTAAAATGATAACAAAATAACACCAGAAATAACACTTCAATCATCGAGAGCAATGTTCATGGGCCTCTTCGAGGGGGCAACCTCCAGTCGAGCAGAGCTCTATTATAATAATATCCAAGCTAGGGTTCACATACCCTCGACTCCTATTTATACTAAATATGTCTATCAAGAGAACCATCTAGAGGAAGATCCTTCTAGAAGTGGAAGCTTCTATTAGGTCTTCTTACATTCAATTTATTCTACCTTATTGCAAGGCCTTATTAATATTGACCTCTATTACATCAGAATACATTGTTCTACCTACGTAAGGGGTTAGGTCCCTAACATGTCCGCCCCCTTAAAAACAACCTTGTCCTCAAGGCTTGAGATGTGGAAATTGTTGCAGAATGGTAGTTGGTTCCCAAGTGGCATCTGCTGGAGTTGTATCTTTCCACTGGACTAACACTTCCTTGATGGTTCCCTAACGTAGGCGACGCTCATGTTGGTTCAAAACTGTTTGTAGTTGTAGCCAAATGGAGCCTTCTTCATCCAACTCGGGAAGGTTGATTTGAGTTTGGCACTTAGTTCCAATCACCTTCTTCAAGCATGAAACATGAAAAACGAGATGTAGCTTAGAGTGACTGGGCAAAGCTAGATGATAGGCCACCTGTCCCACACGCTTGAGAACTATATAAGGACCATAAAATTTGGGCCCCAACTTCTGACAATGGTTAGCCTTGAGGGAATTTTGGCAGTTGAAGAAACACCTGATCTCCTTCTACAAATTGACGTTCAGAGCGACCTTGATCTGCTTGTTGCTTCATGCGATTCTGAGCCATGAACAAATTCTCTTTGAGAGTATGGAGAATAGCCTCTCGAACTGTAAGCGTTTGGTCAATTGCTTGGACCTTCAAGACACCTGGTAAATATGAGAGGATTGAAGGTGGCTTTTGTCCATAGACTGCTTCAAAAGGAGTCATGCGTGTAGCTGTATGGTATGAAGTGTTGTGCCAACATTCAGTTAGGGGTAACCATTGAGCCCACTGATTTTGGTTTTCTGATGCAAAACACCTCAGATATGTTTCCAAACACTTGTTGAGAACTTCAGTTTGACCATCCGTCTAGGGATGATAAGTTGTGCTGAGATGCAATTGGGTGCCTTGTAGCTTGAATATTTCTTGCCAAAAATTGTTGGTGAAAGTTGGATCACGATCAGAAACAATAGAATGTGACATGTCATGAAGCTTGAAGACCTGATCCATGAAAAGTTGAGCCACTATGGATGCTGTAAATGGGTGTTGAAGAGCACAAAAATGAACATACTTGGAAAGGCAATCAACCACCACCATGATGATTGATTTATTACCCGATTTAGGTAAGTCTGTAATAAAATCCATAGAGATATCCCTCCAAATAGTAGGTGGAATCGGAAGCGGTTGCAGTGTGCCCGGAGATTTGAATGTTTCTCCCTTGTTGTGTTGACACACATCACATTCGGCCACAGAATTACGAATGCCTTATTTCATACCATCCCAGAAAAAAGAACGTTTGAACCTGTCATAGGTTTTGGTAAACCCGAAGTGCCCAGCTGTGGGTGTAGCATGAAGCTTAGAAAGCACCGTGGATTTAAATTTTGACTGTTTACTTAAATACAAATGACCTTTGTATCGAAGCTCATCATGGAACCATGAGTACCCTGGGGAAACTGGAGAATTGCACTGCAATTGTTGTATCAGCTGTGAACTTTTGGGATCATGTAGCCATTCCTGGCGAACGGCTTGGACCCAATCTGGTACAATGAAGGAGAGAGAAAAAATGGAGCCTTCATCTTTATATTTTCGGGAAAGTGCATTGGCCACCACATTGTCTTTGCCTTTCTTGTAAATGATCTCATAATCATATCCAAATAGCTTAGTCACCCATTTTTGTTTCTCTAGGGAGGAAATGCGTTGTTCCAGAAAATACTTGAGGCTTTGATGGTCTGTCTTAATTTGGAAGCGTTGCCCCAATAGATAAGGGAACCACAAATCAACAGCATGCATAATAGCCAACATTTCCTTTTCATAGATTGATTTGCCTAAATTTCATTCAGACATTTTTTTGCTAGTAAAGGTCAAAGGCCTACCCTCTTGCATAAGGACAACGCCAATACATTTCCCTGAAGCATCACATTCCAGGACAAAGGTCTTTATGAAATCAGGAAGGGGCAGGACTGGAGTGGTGCACATGACCATCTTCAAGGTTTGAAAATCCTGAGCAGTTGTTGGGGTCCAAGTGAAAGAATTCTTTTTAAGGAGTGTCGTGAGAGGTGCTGCAATATTTCCATAATTCTTAATAAACTTGCTATAATAACCTGTTAGGCACAGAAATCCTCGCAAGCTTTTGAGAGTCTTTGGGTGAGACCAATCTTGCATAGCTTCAATCTTTTTAGGATCCACCCTGATGCCATTCTTGCCAACAAGATGGCCCAAGTACTCAACTTCTGAGGCGCCAAAAACACATTTAGATTGTTTCAGGAAAAGTTGGTGCTGAGAGAGTAGATGGAGAACTCGGTCCACGTGAGCAAGGCGATATGTCCATGTTTTTCTATAGATGAGGATATCATCAAAGAAAACTGAGACAAAATGACGAAGAAAGGGGTGAAAGACATGATTCATGAGGATTTGGAAGGTGGAGGGGGCATTACACAAGCCAAAGGGCATGACCCAAAACTCATAGTGGCCCTCATGAGTTCTAAAGAAAGTCTTAGGAATGTCTACCTCTTTCATACGGATCTAGTGGTAGCCAGAACGAAGATCAAGTTTAGTAAAGAACTGGGCGCCACTCAATTCATCCAAGAGGTCATCAATGACAGGAATGATAAATTTGTCTTTAATGGTGAGTTTGTTGAGGGTGCAGAAGTCATGACACATGCGCCAAGAACCTTCTTTCTTCAGGACCATGACCACAGGAGAAGAGTAGGGTCTCGTACTAAGGCGGATAACGCCTGCGTTGAGCAGTTCTTGAACCATTTTCTCAATTTAATTTTTTAGGGAAAAGGGGTGATGATAGGGACAGATATTGGGAGGGAGGCTTCCTGGTATAAGGGAAATGGAATGATCATGAACACCACGGGAAGGCGGGAGTCCCTAGGGAGTGGAAAATACCACTTGATATTTAAAGAGGATGGATTGGAGGTCTTGCGGCACAGAGGGTGTCTCAGTTGCCTGTATGGCATGGATTTGGGCAATAACGCCAGAATGACCTTTTTTTAGCATCTTTTCCAAGCGATGGGAACTAAGGATCTCTGGTGAACCAACGG
>JASDQU010373582.1:103260-115895 GCA_032191745.1 Picea mariana
GCACCAACCTACTCTTACACATCTTCGTAGATGCAAATCGACTGAAGACACCAATTCCAACCACTATGCACCAACTTAGCAAGAGACACCAATCTCTTACAGATATTTGTAGAAACCAATCTACTGGAGACACTGATCCCCACCGCTAAGAACCAACTTAGTAAGAGATACTAGTATCTTTGTGTGAGCTACACCAACCTTCACTGGGTCTGCTTACTACTTTTTCCTTCACCAATTCTATTTGTTGCTTCTGCATTCACCAGGTCTACTCACTGCTTTTGCCTTCACTAGGTCTACTCACAGCTTCTTCCTTTACCAAGTCTGACCAAAATTTGAATTTCCAATGGTAATTGTCTCAAACCTTGTTGCTTTGGGCCTCTTCCCAAGAATGAGCTTGTACAACAAGCCCCATATCCAATTTTGCAAATCTAATTATGAAATTGTTACCCGAGGTACTTTTGTATGTATCATTTTTTCTATGAAATTTTCATAGTCTGAAGAGTCCCATAAAATAAGTTATATTGAAAATTCCAAAATGACCTATTTGAAACTGATTTCAGGAGCATTAAGGAACCCTAGATTCCATTGGTAATATCTTTGAATTTATAGCAAACCAACATCTGAAATTTGTACCTCATGTACACCAAGTTATCTCCTCTGTATCTACAAAGTTTCAAGGTCTGAAACATCCCAAAAAATAAGTTATAGTGAAAGTGCCAAGATTACTTGTTTGAAACTAATTTCAGGAGCATCAAGGAACCCTAACTTCCATAGTGCATATCTTTGAAAGTGTAGTGAAATATAATATGAAATTTGTATCACATGTACACCAATATCTATCCTCAGTCTCTTCCAAATTTCAAGGTCTAAAACGTCCTAGAAAAACAAAATGTCATGAAAATTCCAAGATGATCTGAAATTGATTTTGCAATTCAATCTTTGCTAATCCATTTTTCACACACTCACTTTCTTTCAATGCTTTCTCTTTTTATATTTTTTCATAACCCTTCATGAAGGGACATGTCCCTTAATTAAATAATTATTTCCAAATACGATGGGAAAATACCCCAAATACCATGGAAAAATACCCCAAACCCATGGTGTTTGAAACCACCATTTTTCACATGCACCTCTTTTTTTACTATACTTGTAGACCTATATATATAAATCAATCATGGCAATGTTTTTTGTATTTTAATTTTGTAATATGACATTAATGACATTATTAATCCTTTGACATCAATGACAACAATTCCAACAATCGCCTCCTTTGTCATTGATGTCAATCCTTCAATGAAACACATAGTCCACCATGCATAGAAAGAGTTATCCCCTTGTTTGAAACTCTCCCAAGAATAGAGAGAATTATCCCCCTATTTGCAACTCTCCCCTTTTGACATCAACGACAAAGGAATGCTCCCCATGAACTTGTGCTTCTCCTTAAGCACTCAATCAAAACTCCAGTCGATTATCATGTCGGTTCAATCCTTGGTTGACCACGTCCAAAGAAAATATTATTAAGTAAGAGGAACGTTGCTTGACTGTATAGTCGATGATACACAATGACATGAAGTCTTCAAACATTTGTTCAAATGATTCCACGACCATCCATCAATCCAACCACAATCTATCATGATAGCCGACACTAGTCCACAATTTGTCTTTCATGTCCCTTCTGCAAAGATCTAAAAACACGATCTCCATTCCTTTGATTTTAATGGTGAGGATGATGATAGGGAACATATTTTTGTTTTGGATGATCAAAGGAAGTAGGCTCAGGGTCATGTTCACTTACAAGAGTATAACAACCACAAATATTGATAATAATGTCATCTATCTGCTCAAATTATGCCATGTGAGGAACATGCAACTCATCAATCTTTTCGACACAATCAACAATAGTTTTCCCTTCTAAAAAACTAGTCTGAACTCCACCTACAAAAAATAAAACTTCCTTGGTTGTAGCAAGGCCAAGTGTAGGTAGGGAGGAAACAACAAGATCATATCCAAGACCTGTTGTTAGGGACCTAGCCTCCCTAACTCCTCATGTAGTAGAATAATATATTTTCATGTAATAAAGGTCGACATTAGTTAATAAGGTCTATTTAATAAATGTGAACAAGTCAATGTAAGAATACCTAATAGAAGCTTCTGATTCTAGAAGGATCTTCCTCTAGAATGATCTTTAGAAGATATAATTAGTATAATAAGAGTAGGAGGCATGAGAAGTATTTGTCTTGAGAATTAATGTAATAGAGTTATGCTCTATTGGAGGTTTCCCCCTCGAAGAGGAAAGTGAACGTTGCTTTCTATGAATAAAGGTATCATTTATGGTATTGTTCTTCTTAATATTTTTTTGTTCCATTGATATCTGCTGAATATTCCTATTTCTACATATTATATTACATCTGGTACCTTACAACTAGTATTAGAGCACTTTCCTTGGAAGGAATTGTGGGTTAATTTTTTTAAGGGTAGAGATGTATTCTGACGTCTTAAAACTAGAGTGATTTTCCGTTCAAAGCATAAATTCACGGTCAGGGAAGCATACATGCAGGAAATACAAGAGGTTTTTAAGCTCACATTGTTAGACACCCTTGTAACCCCTTTTGGTACCCCTTCATGTGGTAGCACATTGGACAACACCTGTATACGGATTGACGTAGGTATCGTGAAACTCGTTATAGATTAACCAATTAGTCACTTGACTGCTATAATTCCACCGAGAAAAACACTTCGAAAGATAATCTCTAGTACCTAGGTAACAGGGTAGTACATCTAAGGGTACAGTCTATCCTGCTTAGTTGGTGCCCTATTATATTGGGTTGAGTACTACTATTAAATCCCGCATGTGTATCAGAGAGCTATAGAATAGGGAAAATCCTTGTATGTAGGAACCCTGAAAAACCCTAACCCTTGGGACGGAAACAAAACAACAAGCAATAGACAAGATCAATTGTCATGCAACCTTGCCTCATGCATTCTGGTTGCGAAATTAATACACATTTTTCTTGTTAAGAATTTGGGAATTTCGACACCATAATATTATTCAGATCGGAGTATAACTTCGTTGGAGTAAAAAAAAACATTTGGGGCCTGCCCACAAACTTATTTGAGACCTATAGCATTGGACTCCTCTTTTCATCCTGATCATAGTGATACCTATCATTTTAAAGTTTTTTTTCCTGTGATCCTGCACCCTTATTTGGGACCTATCCCATCAGATTCCCCTTCTCGATATGATCACAATAGTATCTATCACGTGTAATCCTTTTTTTTTTCTGTGGAATAACCTACCCTTTTCAGAAACCCTTCTTTCCCACCTCTTCCTATGTTTCCCTTTCACCATGGCCAATGCCCACAACCAAGAACTTGAAAACCACATCAATACCCACATACATGCCAAAATGGACTACATGAAAGAGGAACTAAAGAAGGACATCAATTCTCACCTTGCCATCCAGTTTGAATCCCACCTTGATTCTCAGGTTAACTCCTTTCCTTCCAAGGTCCTAGAAAAAATGCCATTTCCTGGAGTCCATACCTCATCTGAACAACCTTATAACCYGAAAGGTATGTMTTCCTCCAATTCCCATCCTTTTCAGTCCAAGTCCTTTCATCGTGATCTATGTATTCTATGAGTGGAGGTGAACAAATTTGATGGCTTAGATCCCACTAGTTGGGTCACTCAAATGGAACATTACTTMTCCTTACATGGAATCACTGATGACTTGGCCAAACTTTGTTACAGTGTCCTYTATTTGGATCCTAAATGTTGGCAATGGCGTCGAAAAAAACACCAAGGATATGTTTCTTGGACAAAKTTTRTGGCTGAACTTTGTGAATGCTTTGACATTGACACACACTCCCTAGGTTGTTTGACCAAATTGAAACAGTCTGGTATTGTGGAGGACTTGTTGAGGATGAAGGCATAAATAAAAACAAGAGACACAAGGATTTTGAGGAAGGGTACAAATACGAAATGAAGGAAAATATTATAGATCTGTCCTTAGAATAATAGACATGGACATTGCAAAGGGGACATTATTGATGGAGGAAAACCTACTTGGACATAAACTTAACCCCCTTGTAGAGAAAACAATAGAAGCACCAAAACAGTGGGAAATGTAAAAAACTCTTGAGCAACTAAAAATACAATTAAAAGTAGTTGAGAAAAGATATTATTGGGCTAGGAAGGAGATAGAAAAAAAACTGAAAAAATACCAAGAGGAAGAAGAAAACCAAAAAAGGTAAGAAGAAATTATGAAGAAAAATAAAGATAAAAAATAAAAAGGAATAAGATGGGATAAGGAAACACTAAGAAAAAGGAAGAAGAAATAAGAAAAATGAATGAAGAAAAGAAAAAGAAGATCGATTGAAAAAGAGAAAGAGAAAAAAATAAACAAGAGGGGTGAAAGGATGTTTAAGGATAGACCTAATATGAATAAAAATTGAGAAGGTTCTGAAAAAGACATAGAAAAACAAAATGAGGCAGAGGAAAGAAGGGGAGATGGAAGGGAAATTTGAAATCGATGACAAAGTGCTAAAAATAAAAACCATATAGCATACGTTTTTGATAATCATCCCAGGGAATGAGGGTTGGAAATTATTAGGAAAAGCGACAAGGAAAATAATGACCATGGTGGAAAGGGTGGGCAATTTAATGTGATAAATCCTTCCAAGTCTTATTGGATGCAATAAGTTCATCTATATATAAGATAAAAAAATGAGTCAAGAAGTAAACTCAACACTTTGTTCATCATCGCCAAAAATTGTATAAGGGATTAGTCAAAACAAACAACAACATCAACCATTGTAGCAATATTTAGCATGCCTTGAAGGTTATCTTCCAAGTATATTATTCCTTGATGAAAATATAATGGTAACTAAAATGTAGGTTGATCTTACATAAATTTGTTTCTCCCAAGAGATGATACAATAGGTTCTACCATAGGTTCTCCCTTTTTTAATATACTTGTAGACCTATATATATAAATCAGTCTTGCAAATGTTGTCTATATTGTAATTTCATAATATGAAATTAATGACATCATTAATCCTTTGACATCAATGACAACAATTCCAACAATCGCCCCCTTTGTCATTGATGGCAATCCTTCAATCAAACACATAGTTCACCATGCATAGAAATAATTCTCCCCTTGTTTGAAACTCTCCCAAGAATATAGAGAATTATCCCCCTGTCTGCAACTCTACCCCTTTGATGTCAACGAAAAAGGGATGCTCCCCATGAACTTGTGCTTCTCCTCAGGCACTCAGTTGAAACTCCAGTATATTGTCATGTTGAGTCAATCCTTAGTTGACCACTTCCAAAGAAAATATTAGTAAGTAAGAGGAACATTGCATGATTGTACAGTCGATGATACACAATGACATGAAGTCCTCAAAAAGTTTTTCAAGTGATTCCATGACCATCCATCAATCCAACCATAATCTGTCAAGATAGTCGACACTAATCCACAATTTGTCTTTCACGTCTCTTCTGCAAAGATATAAAATTTCCATTTCTTTGATTTTAATGGTGAGGATGATTATAGGGAACATATTTTTGTGTTGGNGCACTCAGTTGAAACTCCAGTATATTGTCATGTTGAGTCAATCCTTAGTTGACCACTTCCAAAGAAAATATTAGTAAGTAAGAGGAACATTGCATGATTGTACAGTCGATGATACACAATGACATGAAGTCCTCAAACAGTTTTTCAAGTGATTCCATGACCATCCATCAATCCAACCATAATCTGTCAAGATAGTCGACACTAATCCACAATTTTTCTTTCACGTCTCTTCTGCAAAGATATAAAAGCATGATTTCCATTTCTTTGATTTTAATGTTGAGGATGAGTATAGGGAACATATTTTTGTGTTGGATGATCAAAGGAAGTAGGTTCAAGGTCATGTTCACTTAGAGGAGTAGAACAAATAGACATATTGATAATAATGTAATCTATCTGCTCAAATTATTCCATGTGAGTAACATGCAACTCATCAATATCTTTGACACAATCAACAATAGGTTTCCCTTCTAACAAACCAATCTGAACTCCACCTATAAAAAATAAAACTTCCCTGGTTGTAGGAAGGCCAGGTGTAGGTAGGGAGGCAACAACAACATCATATCCAAGACCTATTGTTAGGGACCTAACCTCCCTAACCCCTCATTTAGGCAGAATAATATATTTCCATGTAATAAAGGTCAACATTAGTTAATAAGGCCTATTTAATAAATGTGAACAAGTCAATGTAAGAAGACCTAATAGAAGCTTCTGCTTCTAGAAGGATCTTCCTCTAGAATGATCTTTAGAAGATAGAATTAGTATGAATAAGAGTACAAGGCATGATAAGTCTTTGTCTTGAGAATTATTGTAATAAAGAAATGCTTTGTTGGAGGTTTCCCCCTCGAAGAGGAAAGTGAACATTTCTTTCTCTGAATAAAGGTATCATTTATGGTATTGCTCTTGTCAATATTTTTTTGTTCCATTGATATCTGATGAATATTCATATTTCTACATATTATATTACATTTGGTACCTTACAAGTGGTATCAAAGCACTTTCCTTTGAAGGAATCATGGGTTAATTTTTTTTGGGGGTAGAGACGTATTCTGACATCTTAAAACTACAATGATTTTTTGTTCAACACATAAATCCACGGTCAGGGAAGCATACAAGCAGTAAATAAAAGAGGTTTTTAAGCTCACATTGTTGGACACCCTTATAACCCCTATTGGTACCCCTTCGAGTGGTAACAAATTAGACAACACATGTATATGGATTGACATAGGTATCCTGAAACCCGTTATAGATTAAGCAATCAGTCGCTTGACTACTATAGTGCCACCGGGAACAACACTCTGAAAGATACTCTCTAGTACCTAGGTAATCAGGTAGTATAACTAAGGGTATGGTCTAGCCTCTTTAGTTGGTTCCCTAATATATTGGGTCGATTATTGTTGTTTGACCCCACACGTATATCAGAGAGCTATAGCACGGGGCAAACCCTTGTATGTAGGAACCCTGAAAAACCCTAACCCTTGGGACAGAAACATAACAACAAGGAATAAACAATATCTATTGTCATGCAACCTTTCCTCTTGCATTCTGGTTGCGAAATTAATACAGATTTTTCTTGTTAAGAATTTGGGAATTTCAACACTATAATATTATTCAGATCAGAGTATAACTCTGTTGAAGTAAAAAAAAAAGTATCGGGCTTGCCCACACACTTATTTGAGACCTATTCCATTGGACTCCTCTTTTCATCATAATCACAGTGATACCTATCATTTGTAATTTTTTTTCCTGTGGTCTCGACCCCCTTCCCGACACCCTTATTTGGGACCTATTTCATCAGATTCCCCTTCTCTCATTTATCACAATAGTATCTATCACCTGTAATCCTTTTTTTTTTCTGTGGACCCACCTACCCTTTTCAAACATCCTTCTTCCCCACCTCTTCCCATGTTTCCCCTTCACCATGGCCAACAACCACAACCAAGAACTTGAAAACCACATCAATACCCACATAGATGCCAAAATGGACTACAAGAAAGAGGAACTAAAGAAGGACATCAATTCCCACCTTCCGAGCCAGTTTGCATCCCACCTTGATTCTTAGGTTAACTCCTTTCCTGCCAAGGTCCTGAAAAAAATGCCATTTCCTGGATTCCATACCTCATCCGAACAACCTTATAACTCGGAAGGTATGGCTTCCTCCAATTCCCAACCTTTTTATTCCAACCCCTTTCATCCTGATCTATGTCTTCCACGAGTGGAGGTGAACAAATTTGATGGCTCGGATCCCACTAGTTGGGTCACTCAAATGGAACATTACTTCTCCTTGCATGGCATCATTGATGACTTGGCCAAACTTCGTTATGGTGTCCTCTATTTGGATCTTGAATGTTGGCGATGGTGGTAATGGCATTGAAAATCACACCAAGGATATGTTGCTTAGACAAATTTTGTGGCTGAACTTTGTGAATTCTTTGACACCGACACACACTCCTTGGTCCATTTGACCAAATTGAAACAGTTCAGTACCATGGAGGACATGTTGAGGATGAAGGCATAAAGAAAAACAAGAGACACAAGGATTATGAGGAAGGGTACAAATATGAAAGGAAGGAAAATATTATAGATGTGTCCTTAGAATAAGGAAACATGGACATTGCAAAGGGGACATTATTGATGGAGGAAAACCTACTTGGACATGAACTTAACCCCCTCGTAGAGAAAACAATAGAAGCACCAAAGAAGTGGGAAATGTAAAAAACTCTTGAGCAACTAAAAATACAATTAAAAGTACCTAAGAAAAGATGTTGTTGGGCTAGGAAGGAGATAGAAAAAAACTGAAAAAGACAAAGAGGAAGAAGAAAACCAAAAAAGGTAAGAAGAAATTATAAAGAAAAATAAAGAAAAAAAAGAAAAAAGAATAAGATGGGATAAGGAAACACTAAGGAAAAACGAAGAAGAAATAAGAAAAATGAACGAGATAGATTGAAAAAGAGAAAAAATAAAGAAGAGGGGTAAAAGGATGTTTAAGGATAGACCTAATATGAATAAAAATTGAGAAGGTTTTGAAAAACAAAATGAGGTAGAGGAAAGAAGGGGAGATAGAAGCGCAAATTGAAATCGATGACACAGTGCTAGAAAGAAAAACCATATAGCATAAGTTTTTGGTAATCATCCCAGGGAATGAAGGTTGGAAATTATTAGGAAAAGTGACAAGGAAAATAATGACCATGGTGGAAAGGGTTGGACAATTTAATGTGATACATCCTTCCAAGTCTTATTGATGCAATAATTTTATTTATATATAAGATAAAAAAAATGAGTCAAGAAGTAAACTGAACACTTTGTTCATCATCGTCACAAATTGCGTAAGGGATTAGTCAAAACAAACAACAACATCAACCATTGTAGCAATATTTAGCATGCCTTGAAGGTTATCTTCCAAGTATATTATTCCCTGATGCAAATATACTGGTAACCAAAATGTAGGTTGATCTTACAGAAATTTGTTTCTCCCAAGAGATGATACAGTAGGTTCCCTATTTTCAATGTTGGATGTTATATTAAGAATACAATAATCCATTCACATCTCCATGTTCTGTCCATATTTAAAAACAACATGACAATTAACCTACATGGAGACAATATGGAAGAGACAAGCCCTTTATCTGATAGTTCCTTATTTTACCTCTTTATCTCTTCATTTTTAAGTAATGAATTTAACCATAGTTCCTCATTGGGTAGAACAATTTCATGTTGTAATTTCAATATTCAATAGTGTAATGTGAAGGCATACCTTGACGTTCATGAAGCAATTTTTTATATCATTATAGTAAGTCATTCAATGGATTTTTCTTGTATGACTTCTCTTGTGCCAATTTTTTTCATGATCACCAAGATCAATAAGATTGGTCCTAAAAGTCATGGAACCAATAAGAAACTCAATGTTTTCTTCTTTGTTTGGTTGTAAAATGAGGAATGCAAACCATCTTAAAGCCTAACTTTTTCAAATTATGTGAAAAGTAATGTTTAGATTATTCAATCTTATTTGATGTCACTAAATAAGTGTATCCTCCTTTTACTAGTTTATATCATTTCTTAAATACTAGGCACATTCCATTGCAATTTCACAAATATGGATTACCAAACATGAAACCATACACATCCAAAGGTACCAAGTTGAACAATACTTCATCACTACAATCTATCAATATGGAAAACTTCACCTTATGCTTGTATTGGATGTACAAGTCTTTATTCTTGTTGAGCCAACTCGGGGAGTAGAATTTAGGATGTATGGTCTATGATTAAGTCTTGTTGGAATACAATATTGAATACCCAAATAATGGGCTCTATTTAAATCTAGATCTTTATGTAGAACAACCTTTTTTTCTACACATGACTTTGATGGACAACTAAGATCTAAGTTCAGAGTAATGCCCTTGATTACAAATTCTTTTCATTATAATCCTTTTTATCCCTACTTCGATTACACTAAATTTTGGTGTTTCTTTAGATGAATCCTTAAGTCCTCTTTTGAGTGTCTTCTATGTTTACAATAGTTGTAAAAATGTACTACATTACTCAATGCAATGTTTTCCCCTTCCTATAAAGATTTGGAATTGGTCTTCTATTATGCAGTCTTGCTCAATATTTTTTTATATATTCACTATCCTTAAGGAGATTTTATGTTTCCTAAGGTAGAAATAGTACTAACAATGTTGTTCAACATCTTGCAATTGCAATTTTATTTTATTAGCTTCACTTTGCAACAAGCAACATCTTAAATGCATACATTGAACAACTTTAAATCATTTTAAATTAATGTACTCAACACTCCATAGTTGAGTAACTTTGTTTCATCATCCATCACTTTAATTCTACTATTTATCTTTCTTTGTTTCAAATATAACTCTATTAATGATTTGTACTTAAAATAGTTGAGGAGAAAAACACATATCATTTATCATTATTGATAATTTTAAACTCATCCCACATCATAGTCTGAGTGGTTTTGAGTGTTTTGTGGGATTTCATAAGTTCTCTCACAAAATCGAAGGTTCTATGTTCATTCTCAACTTTGTGAAGCAACCATTTCCTTTATGTGTATATTTCTACTTCTCATAATATTAATAGAGCTACTTCAGATAGTTTTGATTCATAAAGAAATGATCTGACCAACATAGGGTATAATTTCCACCATAAAATCCACTTTGAGAGGATATACCCAAATATGGTATTGGAAGATAATTGGAAGCCTTCTTACATTTCAAAATGTAATTATTCTCGAGGATTTTTTAAGCAATACCCAGATGTATTGATGCAATGATAATTGTCAAATTCTATAACATCTAAGTAATGTGGGTTGTTTGTCTATCCAAATTCATCATTTTCCATCAAGAATGTCAATTCATTCATGACCACCAAAACTATATCTACAATATGTCTTCCATAATCTAAGATCATTTTTTACCATAAACCATATAACAAACTTCTACAATTGTGTGCAAAATGATGCTTTGATACCAATTTGATATAAATAAGAGCATCTTGTAAAATGCACGACCGTGATTATGAAAATTATAAAGGACTTATTTAACCATGCACAATCTTAATATTATGGCTCACCTCTTTTAATCAATAAATCAAACAAATACATACAAAGATGAAGACACACATGTTTGAGCAACAAATCCACATGAACTTTATTAAAATCTATAGCATATGAACAACATGGAAAAATCTATAGCATATGAACAACATGAAGCATTTAAGTATCAACAATCCATATGCAATGTCAACTCCAATATAAATAGCATAGAGAAATTATTTCATTTCTCCTTTATTCATATCTTATATACTAGAAAAAGACAAGCAGAGGAGGCAAGGTTGGAATTTGTGTGAACTTTGGTTGATGTATTCTATTAGAATGATCTATGCTATTATGTTATAGTTTTTGTGATAGATCTTATGCATAAGGTTACATTAAAAACTGTTAGCACAATTAGACTTTGTCATATGAAACTAGTTCATACTGCTAAACTATGCAACTAAGCTCTTATCAAATTCATGACACGACACATTTTATTACTTAAAAACCATGCAAAGGCTTCAAAATTTTACCGAGCTTCTTCGTTCAATCTCTTTCAAACTCCTCTATGGATTAATGGAATATTCATAAGTTTAAGGAAAGAGATTTACCTCTTGAAAGTTAAGTAAATTATTTTTCAACCATAGTTCTAGAAGGTTGGCTTTTAACATTATAACTTTTTAGCCAGATATTACTTAGAAGTATCTCACATATGATATCAAATTAAATCAACATAAACAATATTTGAAATACATAACATATGGATTTAATTCAAGTTTTTTTTTTCAAGCTTATGTTCATAGGAGTGTGCTCTAGTGGTAAGTATTTAGGTGATTGGGCTTGTATTTACTTGGAGATTTGGGTTCAAAAGCCTTCAAGTGGATCTCGATAAGGATTGGTGAAAGTGTTGGGTGAATTTGATGGCAAACATAACTACTTTTAGCATAACATATTAGCAAATGAAACATTATAAGGTATACTTCTCAAAAAAAAAGTTAGAGATTCTACAAAAAAATACATGAATAGGCAAGAGGTTGGAACCTCCAATCTAAGGAGTTCACTCATATGTTTGGAATGCACAAGTTTTGTAAGAACATGTTTAAGGGCTTTGAGTATATATAATTTATTTTCTTGGTTAAATCTAAGGAGTTTACTCATATGTTTGGAATGCATAGGTTTTGTAAGAAAATGTTTAGGGGCTTTGATCATATATTGTTTATTTTCTTGGTTAAAGAGAAGAAGTTTTCTCTATGGTTTACAAATTAGGTTTTGAGGGAGTATAACCATGGGATTTAGAGGATAACATCAACACCACACATGTTTGTCATATATAAGTTAAGAAAATGTTTAGGGGCTTTGATCATATATTGTTTATTTTCTTGGTTAAAGAGAAGAAGTTTTCTCTATGGTTTACAAATTAGGTTTTGAGGGAGTATAACCATGGGATTTAGAGGATAACATCAACACCACACATGTTTGTCATATATAAGTTATCTTGAGGATAGAATCCC
>JASDQU010373582.1:144679-181482 GCA_032191745.1 Picea mariana
CCCGATTCCTTATTCCTGGGCTCACTCATTTAGCATATCAGTACAGATTGGTAAAGAATTGGTAATGTATTTCGGCCATCAGATGCTCTTCTGACCTCACACATTAGGGGGCATCTATTATAACCCTAAATTGCACTATCCCTACTCACCTGGCATCAGGCCTACTCATTGCCCTTCATTGCCAAAGCCATGCTGAACAGACTCTTCAAAAACCTCCTAAATTAAGTAACCCGCACCCTAACCTATCACTGGGCGCGTTGGAACGCTGGCATGCCTTCTGTAGCACGCGTTCAAATGCTGGCTAGCCCACTACAGCAAGCGTTTACCTAACAAAGCAAAAAATCAGGAATGTTTCCGCCGGGACGAGAAGCTTTTTGTCAGTTAACTGGAACTCCCAGCCATGCATGGCCGAGAGTTCGCCTAAAACCCTAGCTCCTTATAGCCTATAAAAGGAGGGGTAGGGGTACTATTCAAAGGAGGAAAAATCATAGCAAAGAAACTCTGCCAAATTGCCAAGTCCGTTTTGTCCCAACCCTTTAGCCTTTCCTCAAGCTTTAGGAGAATTCAAGAAAATCCATTGGAGGACAAAAGAAGAGGAGGAGCCCAGGATCAGGATCGAGGAACGGTGGCTGGTCTCTATAATCATTGTAAGTTGGTTCATATTGAGATTAATAAAAATATGCTTTTCCCGTCCCAAATACATGAGTCTCATATGTTTTAATTTGATTTGTGTTTAACCTCTAACCCTCTAGTAGATCAATAGCATGCATGCGTAGTTTTATCTTGATTGCAGGATCGCTTTGTGGAAGGAGCAGTAGCAGCAAGAGGATAAAGGCTCAACGGAGGATCTACTTCAACCGACGATAAAAAGGTTAGTTGATTCTTCCCATGTTTGAATGTGAAAAAGGGTTTTAGGTTTGGGTAGGAGGTTAAAAGTTATTTCTTAAGGGTCATGATCTGCATGAAAGTTTAATCCCTAACTTGTTAGTTCGTAGGGTAGAATACCCCACAACAGTTGGGCCAGCTTAAAGCGCTAAGAACATTGGACCTCAAATGGAATTCGCTCCACGGTTCTATTCCAGTCGAGTTGGGCCAGCTTAAAGCGCTAAGAACATTGGACCTCAGCGGGAATTCGCTCAGCGATTCTATTCCAGTCGAGTTGGGCCATCTTAAAGCGCTACGAACATTGGACCTCAGAGGGTATTTGCTCAACGGTTCTATTCCAGTCGAGTTGGGCCAGCTTAAAGCTCTAATAACATTGGACCTCAGCTACAATTCACTTCGTGGTTCTATTCCAGTCGAATTGGGCCAGCTTAAAGTGCTAAGAACATTGGACCTTAGCGGGAATTTGCTCCGCGGTTCTATTCCAGTCGATTTGGGCCAGCTTAAAGCGCCAAGAACATTGGGTCTCAGCTACAATTCGCTCAACGGTTCTATTCCAGTCGAATAGGGCCAGCTTAAAGCACTAAAAACATTGGACCTCAGCATGAATTTGCTCCGCGGTTCTATTCCAGTCGAGTTGGGCTTGATGCAGAAACTAAAGTATCTGAATCTCGATGGCAACGATTTCTCAGGCACTATGCCGCCTCATTTGGGTAGTATCTGAATCTCGATGGCAACGATTTCTCAGGCACTATGCCGCCTCATTTGGGTAATTTGTCACACCTTACACATCTATCTCTTTCCAGCCTTAACATTTTGGGTTCTATTTGTTCTGAAATATTTGGATTGCTCCTCTCCTATCTATCCCTTACTTTCAACCTCATAGGGAGCATACCTAAATCCGTTGCTAATTTGACTAGGTTAACCTACTTATCTCTTCATGAAATGGGAGTAACTACCATACCGGTAAACATTGCAAATTTGACTGAGTTGACCGATTTAGATCTCTCGGGAAATAGACTTACTCTAAGCGTATTTAAACCCATTGTCAATTTGATTCAATTAAATACACTAGATCTTTCTTCAAATAGATTTAACGGTAGCTTTCCTATACCTCTTACCAATTTGAGTCAATTGGTTAGCCTAGATCTTAGTGATAATAAATTTATTGGTAGCATACCTCAAGTCATAGGAGAGTTTAAGTGGTTGGAATCTTTATATTTAGATTCAAACAAATTCAGTGGTCAAATCCCATATAGCATTGTTCACCTAAGTTATCTTCAAATCTTGAGTATATATAATAATAGTTTTTATGGGAGTATGCCTAATAGTATTAATGGTTTGGTTTCACTTAAGATATTAGAACTATCACAAAACAACTTGGAGGGACCTATCTCTATCGAGGGCATCGACAATTACAGTGCTTTAACTATTTTTACGGTTCATTCTAATAAACTCTCTGGAACTCTACCCTCATGGTTGGCCAACTGTATCAATCTTTCAGTACTAGATTTAAGGAATAATGGTTTTACAGGGGAGCTTCCCTCATACCTCGCAAAATTTGGTAAATTGCAAATTTTGAATGTTGGTTATAATGATCTCCATGGAACAATTCCTTAGTGGATCACAAATCTCACCTCACTATTTGTGTTGGATTTATCCAACAATAGATTCAGTGGGAGAATACCATCTCATCTTGAGAGACTCCAAAAATTTGCAATAAATGGTTCTTCACCCTTGGTCGAAAATGTTTATTGTGAAGTGACAATTAACATAAAAGGAATTGAGTATACTATGAAATATATGTTGTCTACAAACATTATATTTGATTTGTCAAAGAATAATCTTATGGGAGAAATCCCTGTAAGCATAGGAAGCATGATTGGCTTGCGGTTACTGAATTTATCTAGGAATCAACTAGAAGGGAAAATATCAGCACGTCTTGGTGAGATATCTTCTTTGGAGGAGTTGGACTTGGCCACAAATAAATTGTGGGGAGCAATTCCTCAAGAGCTCTCCAAATTATCAATGTTGGCTTCTTTCAATGTTTCATCTAATAGCCTCTGCGGGCCAATCCCCAAAGGGACACAATTTGACACTTTTAATGAAACTTCATTTCAAATGAATAAGTGCTTATGTGGGTTCCCTCTACCACCATGTAATGAAATGGATAAGCCAAAGAAAACAAAGGTTAAAGGAAGTGGTAGTAGGAGTAATATTAAAAGAGGATGGTTGTACCGTATAGATGAAAAAGTGTCCTTGATAGCATTGGGGATGGGAATCGAGATTGGATTTGGGGGAGTTGTTGTTATATTCATTGTTTGGGACAAAGAAAGATGTTGGGTATTGGGTTTTCCTCCCTACAAAAGCACACAAAGACCCTTTTATGGTCTTTATTGCTTCCCTACATAGCTCTGTGACACTTGTTAATATGCCCCACTACTTTAATGTATGCAAATTCACTTAATGATATAATATTTGAATACCAATTGTCCATATGCTTAGTTATGTTAATTTATGTAATGTTACTTAATGATATATTTATTTTTATGTGGGTAAATTATTTAAAAAATATATGTAAAATAAAATTCATAATGTTTTTCCATTTTTATTAATTATTAATATATAAATATAGATTGAAAAATTAAAATCATTTTAAATTTATATATTATCATTTTTATTAAAAAAATATCGTAATTTTTTGTGAAATTGATAATAAATATCAAATAAAAATAAAAAAATTAATCTTATTTTCTAATAAAATTATAAAATTAAATTACAATGAAACCTTTAAACATTATGTACTTACTATATTTTTTTAATTGATGGGATTTTATTTTTATTTAATTTTTATTTAATATAATGTGACAACATCTTTCTCATAATTGGTTGTAGAGCACATCACTACTCTCCTACAATAATCAATAATTAGTCAATATTTAAAAAAAAAAGTTGATTGAATTGCAATGGAATTTTAGAGATGGATTTGAGAGTATAATAAATTTGGATCATTAAATAAGTATTAATTATCTAATAAAATAAGAAGTTTATTAATTATATTTAATTAAAATATAAAAATCATTATTATTGATTAGATGATTAAATACTTTTTTTATATAATTTAAAAACAAATTAAAAACTTGAAATTAAGAAAATAAATTATATAATTAAATATAAAATATTAAAGTATTTATATAATTTAAAAATTAATGTTAATTTAATATTCTTTTTAAATTAATTTTCAATTAGCTATATATATTAGTTTTAGTTTGTTGAGTAATAAGGTAAGTTATATAAGCCAAGATGATATTATAAATAATGGAAACTTTTATGATTTTTAATAGCAATATTATTTCATATATTAAAGATATTTTACTTGATTTATTAATTTGAGAGTAAGATTAAGTTTTATTATTTCTATATTTATGGTTTTAAAGTTTAGATAAAAATACAATTAAAAAAACTTTATTGTGTTTAAAGTAGAGTTTTTATCAGCTAAGTGTGTTTCAATCATAGTAAATTATATTGTTTATAAATGATTTAGTTATATGTATATAATCAAAGTGGTAAAGTATCAAAAGTGTGAATATTGGTTTTCAAAAATGCCAATTTCAATTCTAAAAGTGTGAATATTTATCTTGGACAAAGGGGTAAAGGCCAATCACATGCATCTTAGCTATAGAGGTGGAAAACAATGTGGATTTTGGATTTTGAAGTATTGGAATGCTTTAATATAGATTATCTTATAATTATCATCCAACAGACGTGGATCCAAAAATCTCTTGAAGTCAAAGAATTCATCAATTGGATATGGGACCAAAGAGTTGTGATCTCACATGTTGTATAAATGTCCATCATCTCTAATAGTGAAAATATGTCTTTCTACTTTATTTGCGTTGATAACCTCTCATAAGTTCCATGTATATCTTCATGTGTGTGTCTTAGCAAAAGGAAGCCAACTTCAACAATGTTAAACACTCTCCTTGCTCTTAAAAGGGATGAAAATGTAAACAAATAACAATTTTTATTATCACTCACAAAATTATCTATTTGTAACAAAACCATTGGTGGAAATTTTCTATTTAAACTATAACCATTTGTATTATCAACACTTACCTCGAGTTATGCATATCATCATGCTTGTAGAATAAACAATTTTCTTAAGATTCGGTTTGTAATAGAGTATTATGTAATGGGTGGTTTGATGTTCCCCTGAAAAATACCATATAAATCTTTCATTGGACGTTTTATATCCTTGAGGCATTTAACTAATGAATTCGTATTGAAGTTTGAACCCATCTCCAAAATGAAAATTCCAAAGTGGTCGAAGCCTCCAGTCTTGTGTCCATGTGTAAGAATACCAATTAAATAAATTGGGAGATTCATGGCACTACTAATATTCTATTCCTTCTCACCCAAACTTCGTATAGAAGTCTTTTCCTTTTGCATATTGTCATGCACAAAGCTCAAGTACGTGTTAGGATGCTTCTCTGAATTCAATTTATAGGCATAGTACACATGTGATAACTTGTAAAATATTTATTATGGCCCATTTGATTTGTCCATAACTACTCTGTTTCTTTTGGATCAATGGTGGTGTTATATTTCTTGTTGATGAGACACAATCATTACACCTTGTAAATATTTTTTTTCTTTGTGATTGTGAAATCTAGAAATTGATTTCTCATTATTGCATTGAAATGTGATTGGTACACTGAAGGAAGACCCAACAAAACCATGTTTTTTTAACCTTTTTGAGGAGAAAATCCGAAACCCATATTTTAAGGAAATAATTTGAGAGGTTTCATTGATCTATTGAGTGTGTTAGATGTGGAGCCTTATCTAAATTCTAGTCCATATTCTTATTAACTCTAGCACTAGTTGCAATAGTATTAGATCTAAATTTTTGTAATCCACTATTACCGTTCACTACCTTCAAGTCACCATTTATAAACATACCTTTATCATGGTAGAAAATGCTTCTATTTGTTACATAAGCTCGATATATACATTTTGACAGATAATTTTTCCAACTTCATTATAAGTAGATCTCTCTTATTTTTTTCTTCTTATCTAGAAATAACGACATTTGATGCCAAAGAACATAGCACAAATTCTCATCTTGAGTTTCATTCATGAGACAAAACCTATTAATACCTTCAACCATAGAAACTATTACCCCCTCTCACTAGGGGTAACTATGGAGATCATGTCAACATTTCTTGATGAGCGAAACCTTTGAAACCCTAGTGACATTTTTTTCTGATCCGATCCTCCTGCAGACGAAATGGTTACATGAGACGTGCCTGAATGAATAGAGACGTTGAAGATGATAGTACAAGATGAGCCTGGAAGGGGGGGGGCAACCCCCCTCGTACATGAATGTGGCAGCAAACGATAGAGCAGGACTGCGTGCTAAGAGGCCTTCTTTTGAGCCGTCGTCGAACCTGAGAGAGCATCTCCTGGCCAACGAGAAAGGAATTAGCAAGGCAATGGATGTGGATCCAAGCATGTCTCATCCAAAGGAATATCAAGGATGGGAACCAGGAAAGTGCATTCCCCAATCTAATAAGCCCCCAAGATATCTCATAAGCTCAACTAGGATGGGGGAACACACTCAGTTCATGCGGGAGCACACCCTCATAGGAAAGTTCTTAGGTCTATGGTCTTCAGAACGGGATCTCCTGAGGTGGATCAAAGACTGGTGGAACCCCAAGGGAGGTTATGAAGTTCAACTCAACTCCAAGGGGTTTTTTATGATCATCATTTACAATCTGGAAGATACAGATAGAATTTTTGACAATAGGCCATACTTTTACAACTCAACAGGGCTATTTCTTCAATTCCTGAAAGACCGCTTCAACCCAAATAAATAAGACTTTATAATGGCTCTAGTATGGGTTAGGTTATACTCCCTGCCGCAGGAATTTTGGCTGGAGGAAATCCTAATGGGTATAGGAAATACTATGGGACGATATGTCAAATCCTTGAAAGACACAAAGCAAAGGAAATACACCTCCTACGCTCAAATCTGTGTCTACATGGAAATTTCAAAAGCTTTACCAGAATCAGTAACCCTAGAGTATCAAGACAAAGACTGGAACCAAACAATGGACTATGAGCACATTCCCTTCCGCTGTAGGAAGTGTCACGAGCATGGCTACCTCTTTTGAGATTTCCCCTTGAATGCTTAGATCCCCAAATCTGGAGAGGGGAAGCAAAAGGATGGCTTCACCATGGTCACAGGTAGGAAATGACACCCTCCCAAGATGCAAAATCAAGACAACACTCTGAAAATACCTACCAAAAACTCTTATGAATTTCTTAATCAACTTCCCGGAGAAGAAGAGGTAGGAGATCCGCATAAAAAAGATAGCCAGGAGAAAGAAAAAGGAAAATCCATGCACCAAACCGAAAAATGCAAAGAAGACCACCAAGGGATAAGCCAAATGAAAGTGGGGACACTCTCATGCATTTGGATGAGCAAGATATGGCGGACATAGATATTGAAAAACTGGAGGAAGCCTTCAACTAAAAGAATATACACACCATTCCAGTGGAATAACTTAGAAAGGTTGAAAAAGTTTTCATTGATTCCACCGCAGGCTCCACCTCGCGACTAGGGATATCCTTAGACCCAGCTACTGAGCCAAAATGTACCTCCCGGGAAAATAAAATACGGGGACGAAAATCATCCCAGCAGCTCATTAAGGAAGTAGGTAACTTTATGCTCAACTCATGCCAGATCCAAAGGCTCACGGAGGGATACCTCCATCCACCTCCCAAATCATCATGATGAATATCATAACTTCGAATATCAGGGGGCTCAATGGAATATCCAAGCAGAGGACTCTTCAAGATTGTATACGTGTTGAGAATCTGGACATTCTCCTCTTGCATGAGACAAAATGTACTGGTGAAGAAGAAGAGGAAATCTTTAGGCATTGTTGGAGGGATTGCGACACCCTCCATACTAATTCCAATGGAGCAGTAGGCGGTCTGGCGATCTTATGGAGTCCAAAAATGGTTATCATAGATAGACCCTTTTCCACAGTGGGTATGATCATGACTCACTTCAAAGTCATAGGATCCACTAAAGAAGGTGAGATAACAAATGCTTACGGACCTCAGAGTACCCAGGACAAAGAGATTTTCCTGAAGCGAATAAACACTATCAAATCACTACTGATCTCCCCCAAATGGTTGCTAGAAGGCAATTTCAACATCATCCTCACGCTGGAGGAAAATACAGGAGGCACCAAGAGGCTCGATCAAGACAATGGTAAGTTTCGAGCCCTCATAGATCAAATAGATCTAGTAGATATAGAAACTAGGAATGACATTTTCACCTGGTCCAACCGCAGATCTGGACATCAGCATGTAGCTTTCCGGCTATTCCACTTCCTCATTTTAGAAGCTCTGTTGCTGGAAGACCCTGTCATTGAGGCCAACATACTACCAAAAATAGGCTCAGACCACTGACCCGTTTCGCTTTGTCTTGATGCTAGGACGACGCAAAAACTCAAGCCCTTCAGATTTGAGAAATTCTGGCTCTCCCACCCAGACTTTCATCAGCTCTCAAATTCCTGGTGGAAGAACACAAAAATAGAACATGGCACATGCAAGTACAAATTATAGAAAAGGCTCAAAAACTTTAAGACTCAACTAAAGTGTTGGAATAAGAATGTCTTTGGGAATATATTGCAAAGAATGCAAGAAATCAAGCAGTTCCTGGAAACCTTGCAAAAGACCTTCATAATGGGGGACAGAACAACAACCTTAATGAAGGAAGAGGAGGATTTCAAGGAAGAATTAGAAGTGATAAAGGAGCAGGAGGAAATACTTTGGAGACAAAAATCTAGGATACAATGGCTCAAAGAAGGATAAAAGAACACTGAATTCTTTCACCGATCCATGGTGCATCGAAGATACATCAAAAAAATAACCCAACTGGAGGATGCCCAGGGGAACCCTATCAAGGACCACAATAGAATAGAAGAAGAACTGGAAAACTACTACAAAGACCTCCTAACAGAAACCAACGATGACAAAATGCCAGCAATCGAAAACATTACGAGGAACATACCCTCCCTAATCACTCTGGAACATAATGAAGCCCTGGTGAGGCCCATCACTCAAGAGGAAGTGGATTAAGTTGTCAAGGAAATTCCTCCAGGTAAAGCTCTCGGTCCAGATGGCTTCACGACGAACTTCTTCCATTACTGTTGGCCAATGATCAGAGAAGAAGTTTGGCAGGTGGTGGAGGAATCTAGAAACTCGGAACAAGTTCTCTCATCCTTCAAAGCCACCTTCCTCATGCTCATCCCAAAGGATGAAAGGGTCAAGCATCCCAGACAATACCGACCAATAGGTTTCTGTAATATCATCTAAAAAATTATCACTAAGGTCATAGCCATGTGCCTCAAGCCGATTCTACCTTTTATTATCTCCAAAGAGCAGGCAAGCTACGTGGAAGGAAGGAAAATCATGGACACCATTATCCTAGCTCACGAGGTCATCCACTCACTGAAAACAACCAAGATTCCAGGTATTCTCATCAAACTCAACCTCTCCAAATATTTTGATAGAATCATTTGGAAATGCATGCACTCCCTCCTCGAAGCCTTCAGATTCGACAGTCATTGGGTATCCTGGATCATGAGACTTACTTCCTCATCCTTTTTCTCTATCATGGTTAATGCAGTGTCGTCCCATCCATTCTCTCCCACCATAGGAATCCAACAAGGGGCCCCCCTCTCCCCCTTCCTCTTTTTCATAATGGCGGAGGGTCTGGGACGCTACCTCAAGGCCTCGGTTTTAGAAGTCTCCCTTAAAGGCATACCCTTGCACAATATTCAACCAACCCCCTCTCACAACCAGTTTGTAGATGATTCTCTTCTACTGAACACTCTGACTTCCGAGGAAGCCAATAAGATCAATTCCATCCTCACAGACTTTGCTGACGCTTTAGGTATGGTCTTGAACCTTGAAAAATCAAATCTCTACTTCTTCAACACCCCAATAGCTATCTAAAATCATATCTTTCATCTCCTGGGAATCCCCAAGAGATCCCTTCTATCCAATTATCTAGGCATCCTGCTCACAGGAGCAACTGCTCGTAATATCTCCTGGGACAACCTAATACTCTTCATCTCAAATAGACTCAACAACTAGAACTTCAAACCTCTTAATCTTGCAGCTAGGCTGGTTCTTCTAAAGTATTTTCTTCAAGCCTTGCCAACCTACCTCTTTACAACCTTAGTAGCTCCCCAATCTGTCATCCAATCCATCGGGAACATTCAGCGTGACTTTTTGTGGCATGGGCATCACCCAAACAAGAAGTGGGAACTAGTAGGTTGGAATAATATATGCAAGCCTAAGGTCTTGGGGGGACTAGGGCTTAGGAATCCAGGAAAATTAAATCAAGTCATGGGGGAAAAACTATGGTGGCGCTAGATCAAGCACCCCATAAAACTCTAAGCAAAAATATGGAGAAGGAAATATTCTCCCACCACCAGAGAAGATTAGTGAATCAGATTCAGGGATCCAATATATGGAACACATCTTGGAACAACTGACTACTCATTCAGAAGCATGCCTTCTGGGAGATCCGAAATGGTGAAAATGCCTTATTTTGGCAAGACTCTTGGAAACAAAAACCACCTTTAGCCACTCTAGAGGAACTCATTCCCCTGTGTCAACAATTGTAGTCCGGGGACTTTTGGTTGGTAAAGGATCTATGGAAAGCGAATGACAGGCACCGATCATGGTGCATTTGGAAGACTGAACTACATGAACTTCACCTTCAAACAAAGCTAGATCTACGGCCCTGAAAATCTTGTTCTAATCAATGGAAAATCTACATCAGAGAAGGTCCAAACATACTCATATGGGGGCACTCCACAACAGGAAACTTCTCAGTCAAAGAAGCCTACTACTTACAGGGGGATTAGTAGGAGAAACCTAAGGAGTGCATCTAGGGCAAGATTTGGAATCCAAAAATCTGGCCTAAGGTGTCCATCTTCCTATGGATGACAATTTAGAATTGCATTCTCCCCTGGGACAATCCCCGAAAGCGAGGTTTCATAGGCCCTTCCATATGCTCCCTCTGTCAGCAACATGAATAAACAATGGATCATTTGTTCAAACATTGCCACTATAGTGAGACAATTTGGGATTTGGGGACACAAATAATGCGTTGCTTTAACATAAATAGGGCTAGTATCATAAACATATTGGAATACTGGGACTCAATTTCCTATCAGAACCCAATCTTGGATTGCATTTGGAAACTTGTACCTAGTTTCACCATGTGGAAAATATGGAAGGAAAGAAACAAAAGGATCTTTCGCTCAACTTCCTCCCCCCCCAGGTCAACGTGGGAAAGAATCATGAACTTCAGTTGAGAAACAATTAAGAGTGGGCAATGGTCCCAAGAGGACCTAAATTGTAACACAGGCAAAATTCATATCCTTTAGACCTGGAAGCTCAATCTTATGGGAACTACACAGAGCACTAGGGTCACTTGGTCCCCCCCACCCCTGAGTTTCATCAAAATAAAATTTGATGGAGTGTCAAAAGGGAATCTAGGTTCGACAGGTTTTGGTGCGTTCCTCATAAATACAGAAGGGGAAATTCTCTTTTACGCAATAGGCTATCTCAGATTCAATACAAATATCGTCGCTGAGCTATGGAGCGTTCTCAGAGGAATTAAGGTAGAAATGGACCAAAAATTCCATAAGATCATAATGGAGGGGGATTCCCAGATCATCATCTAGCTCATAACCAAAAAATTTCGTGGGTCACACCCCCTTAAGGTCTCTTCTAGTTGGAGACTCTCAGGACTACTGGAAGACTTTGGATCCCTCCTACAGTCCAACATCGCCCTCATCCCTTCAGATGTGAAAAGAGAGGCAAACAAAGTAGCAGATTGTCTGGCAAATGAAGGGGTGAGTTCCATGACAGAACTGATTCAATGGAATGCACAAACCTCTCCTTGCTCCGAGCTTTTATATCATTGTATGGACTTGGCCAGGAACGATTATCCAGTCTCAGATGGGGTGCCACGTTGTGCAAGGAGGCCACGTAGCCTAGCCCAGACACACACCATTAATATGGAAACTCGACACCCTTCCCCTCACCATTAAATGGAAGGAGGCTATTGGTTATTGTTCTTCCTTCTTTACCATCTGAGTTATAGACCCAGGGTTCATGTCTTTCAGGTTTCCAACAAAGCCTCTAAAACTATCGGCCCTCCTGGTAAACCAAAAGGCAAGACAACATAAAGGATGCACTGCGCAGTATCATCTGAGATAACTTTAATGGGTGGCTATAAGACTCAGGTGTTTATAGCCTAGGATTGAGTATGAGACAGGGGATCATTATTCAGAGCCATCTATTATAAATTGTGATTACAATCTACTGTATTCATGATTATGCACTATCTTCCACTATTTATTCCCTTAACATCATAACCATATTTCATAGCAATATTATAACTCATTCATTCATTAAGCACAACAATTAACTGCTAAAAGAAGACAAAGATATACATGCATTCATTACATTACACAGATATTACCATGGTTCACCCCCTCCTGGACTATGTCCACAAAGATTTGGCTCTTGGCTCTTTTATTATGGTAGTTCTGCATCTCCAGCGCCACACGCTTACAATCCTCCTTTGATGGGTAATATCTATATGAGGAAAACTATATCGCACCAGGCTCCTCATTCTACAATATAATCCTCAGATCTTCCTTCTCTCCTCTCCTGTATCTCAACAACTTACAAAATAGTTCATAACCACATTACATATCTCATCAACTCGTACATATCTAATACAAAAACGAACTAACAAGGAACCCATTATGATACCTACGTATCTATATTTATACATTTTGGGTTGTTCAGCCATTTACAACACAATACCAAAACCTTAACCCTATCGATGTTAGGTCTTCCTCCCATGCACGCATGTTGTTCTTCCTTCCAGCTGTCACTTTCCTTGTGCACACTTTCTTGCATGCACGCGTGTTGTGTTTCCCACCAGCTATTACTTCAGTTTCTGCACGCTTTCTTTCCCCATGATCATCCTTCTTTCCACTTCGGCCTACTACCAATAGGCCCCCAACAATGACATGTGGCTCGTCTCGAGCCACCTAATCCTTCTGAGCTTCCTCGATCTCCTTGGTGATCATCTGAAACTTTTCCTTGAGCTCTGCTAGTTTTGTCAGTGCCTGCATGAACTTCTCCTTGATTGTGACCACGACCTGGACTGCCAATTCATCGCTGATCAATCCTGCACATTCTTCCTGGGTTTTTGCTATCTGTGTCTTAACTATCTCTGCCTGTGCGAGTACTTCTGCTACCCATTCCTGCAATGGCTCTATTTGATCTTGACGCTCCTATTTCTGTGTTTGAGCAGTGATAAGTTATGCCTGCATCTTCTTCATCTTTTGCATCCCTTTAACTCGTTCTAGGATTGATATGGTTTTTTGATTCTTCTTGAGCTCTTGGATCACTGCATTGATCCTTTCCTCTTCCTTGTCCCACTGTTGGACCTGTGGATCCTCCTCCAACCTTGTCCAAAGCTGTGCTGCATTATCGAAAAATTTAGCTGCTGTGCTAACCTACTGGTCTATCTCCTGCAGCTACCCTGTTGCTTCCTATTTCCTTTTCTCCTTGATTGCTTGTGGAGTGGTTGGTGTGAGTTGTTGTTGGAGATTCTCGATCTCCTTCTAGTATTGATCAATTGCCTGCACAATCCGATCAATCTTTTCTGCTGTTGTGATTTCCTCACTCTGCGCGGCCTATGGAATCTTTTCATAAGTTCCTGCCACTTTCTGCTCCAATCCTTTTAGGCGCTCCCTTTCCTCCTTGGTCTTAGATTTGGCCTTCTCGTAGCCTATTTTCAATTCGTCTTGTTTCTTTGTTGCATGCTTCAATTTGATTAAGTCTCTGTGTGCATGAGACTATACCTCATTGTTGATGCTCACCTACAACCTGTGTAATGCCCTTGATGGTATCCTTTTCAACACCGGTTGGATCTGGCTCAAGTATTTCAAGGGTGTTTTCCCCACAATTCCGTCCATGCGCAACATACTGGGGTTGATATGGAATGTTGCATGTAGTTGAAATATCCCCTTGTCTGACTGTCGATTCTCCTCTTGAACTCTTCCTTCTGTATGTGGTGCTAATGGCTCTATAACCCTTTTGATGTTTGCTATCTATACTTCCCTGAATTTCTTAAGGAACTACCCCATTTTTGCCAGCTCTTTTTGCAGTTTGTCCTTGTGATGTGTTGCATGGTGGAAGTCCTCTGCTAGACAATCTTGGACCATTCTAGTGATAATTTCCCCATCGTCCTCCATGATTTTATAGTCTGGTGATGTTCATTGTGCCTTTGATTTCTTGCATGCGTCTCCTACCTGTGCGGTTGGTCTCTTATTTCCCCCTGGTTCCTGTGTGTTGGGATTTAGGGCAGTCTCCTGCTCTCCCTCAGCCTGTTTTTGTTGTTCATTGGTCGAATTTGTATTCTCCTTCTTCCCTTTCTGGGTTCCTGTCTTTTTTGGCCCTTCATTTGTTTGTGTTGGATTGCCTTGGCCCGTTCTTGGTCTCTTGGGTACTTGGATTTCTGGAGGCTGCATTTCTCCCTGCTCTGCCTCTTCTTCTGTTGTTCTTTGTGGAACTTACTGGTTAATGGTTGGGATCCTCCATTCGTTGGGACATTCACTAATGACCATGTTGATATCACCCTCTGTAATGAAGTATCACATCTGTAGCCATTGTTTCATTGGATCCTACCTTGCCTGTATCCACATTATTTGTCATGTGGCCCAGAAATTGGTGATGTACGCATATCGTGAAACCACCTTTGGTATTATTCTCCATGATCGACTGATGTCATCCTATATGTCTCATAGGTATGATTTAAATATGATACCATTCTCCCTCTTATGCTTGGAATTCAGCCCGACTCTCAGTAATAGATACCTCGCTCCTGCTGGCTATGGTATGGTACAAAAAACTACATACCATGGTTCTCACCATCCCATGAAGGATATTAAGGTAATCAACCATGAGTAGTGGAACTTTGTGCCTAGGTCCTGCGCATCCTTGCAGTCCTCTTGGAATAAGTTCAATAAGTATGGCGCCCAACTCATTGAGGTTCCTTCTGTGCACTGGGCTACAACTGCAATGACCCCAGTTGGTACTTCCTCTCTGTGAAATTTTCTTAGCAACTTGTATGATAAGATTTTTGTGCCCAAATATGTGGCTACGTTGTTGATTCCTTTGATAATGATGTCTGTCGTTCCCATGGTTGTGCCATACTTCTTCTTCATTTCTTCTACCAGTTATTTCTCCTTGGATTTGTCGTCCATAACCAACGTGAGATCCATACCCCGGATTGGTAACCTTGTTATTTGTGCAATAAGCTCAACAGTTATGGGGACAGGTTTGTCCAACCATATGTCCTCTCCATGTGTGACTACTAACAATTGCTTGATGCATGTTGTTGTGCTCTGGCCTCTACCAAAATGTGGTAGGTTCTACAGACCTAAGATTCCTATTTTCTCCAGCCCAGTTGCCCACTGGTATTGCTGGTTAATCATTTCTCCAAGCTGAGTTGTGCCTATGGTCTATATAAAGACCCTCTGCGCAAGTTATGGGAACTTTGTTTCATCTTCTACATCATGGTATGAATATTTGAGCTTCCCGATGTGGCCCAGTAGCTCTGGTCCTACCTGTACTCCCGATGGTATGTGTGGTAGAACAATTTTTGCTGCAGGTTTCTTACGGGGTGAGCTTGGTATCTGTATTTTATATTTTTGTTGCGGTGGCTGGATTGAAGTTCCAACATCTTCTGGTTGCTCCTCTATAAGCCATTCTGGCCAAGTCGAGGCATCTTCAATGGTCTCCCCTGCTGTTTGTCCTGAGATGGTCGTTTGAGAATCATATGGCTCCATTGCTACTTCCAGATTCTATGTCATTCCATTAACTTCTAGGGTTGCTTCGGTGCTCTCTAGTTGCACCTCCTTTTGGGTTTTTTCTTCCTAGACCTAAGGCTACTGGGCCACTGCTGGCGTATATACTCTCATGGAATCTTCTTCTAGCTGTTGAATTTCTTCTAGAATCGTTGTAGAATTCACCGGTATCATCTCTGAGGATGGGGTTTCGTCGATATCGACGATCTCCGGCTACTGTTGTTCATTCTCTTCCAACGGTCCTCATGACCTAGTTTGAACCATAGTCAATCTGGCACTCTGGCTTGCTTCTGCTGGCTTTGGTGGTGCCATAGTGGTGATTGGCGAACGTCTGCTAGGTTCGAATGACTTATGTGATCTATGTAGCCTCACTTTGTGCGTTCTATCTACTACTTCTCTCTGTCTGTTCTCCTTTCGCTAATAGACTAGTTTCTGCCGTGCTCGTGTGTTGTATCGACTTGTCATGAAGCTTATCAAGGAAGCTTCCTCCATTATGGGTTTAATGCAACATAACTGTGGGTTCAATGCATCTGTGACAGTTTCATACTTGCCATTACTCTTTCTTTGCCATCTCCAGTTGGCGCGATTAATGTGATGTCCCATCAATCCTTGCCTTCCTTTAATTCTGCCTAGTGTTGTCCTGTCATCTTGCTTTTGCTGACTTTCCTTTTCCCTTTTATTTCCTTTTGTATATAACCATTTTCCTTGCCTTTGTCAAATTCATGTTTCTAACCTTGTGTGGCATTTATACCTTTTTGTTCTCTTTTTGATTTTTTTTTTTTACTGCGCGGTGGGTTGTCGACTGTCCTTATATAGCTTCAATCAGCTCCCATTGACCATTCCTCTGAGTTCTGTGCCTGTTAAATATCTTAACTGTACAACTCCTCCATGTGTGAAAGATTTTACTTTGTATGGTCCTAACCAATGCATTCTAATCTTTCCCGGGTGCTGAAATGATTTACTATCATACATCAATACTAGATCTCCTTCCTTGAACATTTTCTTCTTGATGTGTCAATCGTGCCAAGCTTTGTCTCTTGCTTTCTACACTTGTTGATGGAATCCTGCCAAGATTCGGTCTTCCTCCATGGTCAATAATTGATTCAGTCTCTCCTGTAATATGCCTCGTTCTGTCATTTGTGTGATAGCTGCTACACGCAAGCTGGGTACTAAAAACTCTAATGGAACTACTAATTCTTGGCCATAAACCAGTTTAAATGGTTTGTGCCCTGTCAAATTGTTTCATACAGTCCCGTACACCCATAATACTACTAGTACTTTGAGTTCCTAGTCATCTCTGTTAACATTACAAATCTTTGTCAGTGCATTGTAAAGAATTGTGTTGAAAGCTTCCACCGTGCCATTTTCCTGTGGATGATACAGTGTGCTCTTTTGATGATGGAATTCAAAATCATCAGTCATCGCGCGGATGATGTTGTTTATGAAGTGCGTGCCTTGGTCTCTCATCAAAACTCTTGGGCACCCAAATCTAGTGATCACTTGTTCAAACAAAAAGTGTGTTGCTGTCTTTGCGCTGTAATATTTTACTGGTGCAGCTTCCACCCATCTTGTTAGATATTCCGTCGTGGTGATAATGTACCTTGCCCCTGTTCTTTTGGTTGGTGGGTTAATTGGTCCCACAAAGTCTATTGCCCATTTTTCAAATGCCTGTAATATTACTTGTGGTCGTAGTGGAATCTCGTCTCTTTTGTTGGGTTTTCCTGCCCTTTGACAGACATCGCATCTTTGACAGTATGCCTTCGAGTCTCTGTGAATTGTTGGCCACCATAGTCCTACACATAATACCTTCTGCGCGATAGCTTTACTTGCATAGTGTCCCCCTGCTATTCCCTCATGGGATTCTGCTAAAACTCTTGGTCTTTCGTTCTCTAACACGTATCTTCACAAAATGCTATCTACGCCCATTTTGTATAGGTGTCCCGCAATTAGTTGATAGTCGGCAGCGTGGAATACCAGGTTCTTCTTCTACGCAGTGGTATATTTTTGTGACATAGTACCTGTACTCAAGTACTGAATGATATCTGGGAAGTATTCATCAGCAATATGTACTGAGAATAACTGTGCATTCAAAAAAAATTCTTCTAAATTCGTAGGTTCTTCTCCATTTGTGACCCTCGATAGGTGGTCATGTCCTGCATTCAATTTTCCTAGTTTAACTTTTACTTCAAAGTCAAATTCTTGGAATAGTAGTAACCATCGATAGATTCTCCCCCCCAACATTGGCTTATTGACTAGGTATTTCAGGGCTGAGTGATCTGTGAACATCTTAAAGTGTTTTCCCAATAAGTAATGCCTAAAATTTTGTAGTGCATAGACCATGGCTAGGCATTCTCTTTCTGTCGTGTTATAGTTTTGTTCTAAGTCTGATAACTTTCTGCTTGCAAATGCTATCGGGTGATCCAAGTCTCCCACTCCTGGATGCACCAAGCTAGCTCCAAGTGCTATGGCTGATGCATCTAGATGCACATGGAAGGTATTTTCCCAGTCTGGAAATACTAATATCAATGTGGTAAACATCTTTTCCTTCAAGGTATCCAGACCGTGTTGACACTCATCGTTCCACTGAAACTGTGTATCCTTCCTTAACAAATTTTCCATTGGTGTTGTGAACTGCACATATCCTTTGATGAATTTCATGTAGTATCCTGTGTGTCCTAATGCCACTCTTAGCTGACGGACTGTTTTTGGTGCTGGCAAGTTAACAATGACTACGATCTTTACCAGATCTACTAATAAACCTTGTTTGCATACTATGTGGCCCAATAGTGTCACACACCCATGACGGGCATAGTAAAATTTTAGTGTTTTTTTCAAGGGATAGAATCCCTAAATTCCAACAGGGGCCTAGCGCAGGCTAGCTCTTACCTTATCCTCCTCCGTGTGACCACTACCCATGACCATAGGCTTAGTTTAAATGGTGCGTTGTGTTTCATGACTTCAAAACTTCCAATGCAAGGCGCCCTATCTCCTCCAACTCCTGAGTTCCGAAACCCGATTAGGGGCCTAACAAGCACTAGCCCTCCCACCTATGATCACGGTGTGACCTTCCTCTAAGAATGGGTCCCAACTCCCATGTTTTTCGAGACTTCTTGATTCAGAGAATAACAAACAGTTCTTCCTTCCCTTCCAAATCTTCGACTCTCAAAGATCCGACGGCTCCAAATCCTCTGCTAACCAACAACCCAGATTAAGTTGATGATTTGCCTTTATGACTTTGGGAAAGTCTTCACTTCTATTTTCCCGATGACAAAATCTCTGAAACTGTGACCAAGATAAATCGATGATTCATAGGTCTCTCTCTATCCAATGGCCTAGATTAAGTCGGGATTTCGCCACTCACAAAGTTGGAAAACTCATCCAGCTCCTCCTCCTTGAAATCTCAAAGTCTGAAGCTCTGAAATTATTCCACTCTAAAGATCAATGGCTCTGAGCTTCCCACAAATCCATGGCCCAGATTTTGCCTAGAATTCACATCTCGAAAAGTTGGAAAGGCCAACCACCTCCATTCCCTGATTCTCCAAATACCAAAATTTCAAGTGCCAGATCAATGGCCTTCAATCCCCGTGATCTGACGACTATGATCGAATCGTGGTTACCTGATTCAAGAGTTATAGCAACTCCATCCTTTGACTTCCCTGAGTCACAAGTCAGAGAAACGTTGATCTCCCGCCACATGTCCCTTCTTGATGGATGGTCCAGATGATTTCGTGAGATCTTACTTTGCGAGTTTTTCCTCGTCTCAACCTCTGATCTCCCGATACCCGTTTTCATGAAATGTATGGATCTTTTCCATGTGTCCTTCCAGATCCAATGGTCCAGAATGATTTAACATTTTGCGAGTCCTTAAAACTCCACCCATTGACTCTTCTGATGTGCGAGTCAGAGAAATGTTGATCGCCCTCCACATGTCCCTTCCGATGGATGGTTCCGATTACTTCGGGGCTTTTAGGAATTTGACGAGTCCACTCTCCCACCTACACAAGGGTTAAGATTGACAATCAAGGTAGCTCCCGATGGATCCTGGGATCTACGGTCCCGATTCCATGGCTACTTGCAAAGACTGAAGGGGTCAAGGCGTTAACGCCTACACTCCTCCTCTAGATCCATTGGTCTTGACAGCCTGGGATACTTCCGAAAGGATCTCATCCATTCGTATACCAAATGAAAGGATACTCCCTTTCGATAATTGGACTTGCTATCCTTTCTGAACTTAGGTAATGAAATTCAATTTCTCGGAGCTTCATATTCCCATGTATCTAAAACCTTCGAGAGATAACTCCTTCTTGCACAAGGTTTCCATACCCGAACCACATAAATCCTTCAGATGGTTCTTGGGTAATTTATCCCTAGTCTTAGTCAGGTTTCTGGATAAGGGCTTGGGTACTTCCCAAAGTCCCTAGGCTACTGACCTGAATGAAGTGCCTTCCTAAATCACCAAGTTATGAGCTATGACACCGAGGCAAGGTAATCTCATGGGTTTCCCGTAGCGGTAGCCATACCAAGGATCTTACTCCGACTCTGAGACATGATGAAATTCCCTGGGGAAGGTGCCTTCGAGGGATTAAACTAGAACACTAAGAGAATCAGGAAGTTGGGACGATTCTCAGTGGAACGGACTCATGCTCCAGACTTACTCATTTATATAGAAACCAACTGTGGCATATAAGTATACACATGCATTCATTATTTCCAATCTAAATTACCATAAAATCATAACATACAGAAACCATTTATGGGCATATAAACATGAGCATGTATCCATGATATTCAATTCAAAATACAAGGCATAAAACACTCATCAGAACCACTAGGCGTGATGCGACTGCTGAGAGGGGTGCTCATTTCCACCCAACCATAGGCTTAGTCACTCCCAATGGATTTATCACTGGCCACCCCCGAGCTTAGGCCACGATGATCTCAGACTCCATCTCTTACTTCCATCTCAATGGAAGTTGGGGACGAAGGTTACTCTCCTTCTCCCAATACAGGAATAGATGAGGACGAAGGTTACTCTCCTTCTCTTGGCTCTGTCTCTATTCTCTATGATCGGAACTCACTTTTCAGTTTCAATCCTTCCTTGGACCCGAGAGTTTCTGCTCTCATCTTTGCATTCTTCGCAGGCTACCCCCTCTGTCCACCATGCTTCCCTTCTTGCCTCCCTCGGAAAGGTTGCGTGTGGCTCAAATCTCCTCGTCCGTGATTAGGTCTGGAAGCCATACCAATGGGTAGTCTTCCCCATCCCTCATTAAATCTTGAGGAGGCCCTTCCCACTTACCAGCCTGACGGGAATTCATTCCTAGTTAGAGGGTTCTTCTAATCGGAGCAACATTAACTCTAGCATGGTACTGGTTCGGTGGAGTTTATCGCAACCATTACGGGTTCCCTCCAACACCTTTTCATTAGCAATCGTGGTCTCTCTTTCTTAGAACATCCCCTCTCTCAACAGTCATGCAACACGTTTTCATTATCCATCAAAATAATAGGATTTACATTCATCAACCTTTATACAAAGGTCCACCAAATTAAACATTCACACTTTGAGTTTGCCATAGTTCTTGGCCAATAAAGTTATATTTACAGACTGGGGGAAACAGGGTGTTACAATTCCCTCCCCCTTAAAGGAATCATCATCCTCAATGTTCTATATACCAATATGTTATGTATGTACAGAAGTAAACAAAATCAGAAATTCTTGCCTCATGGCATCTTCCATTTCCCACGTAGCCTCATCTGGGCCAAAGTGTTTCCATTTCACCTTGACCTGGGCAATGGTTCGATTCCTGAGTGATGTTTTCTTCCTGTCTAGTATGCATTGGGGTTATAGCAGGAATTCTCCCTCCAGTTCCACCTGGATCACAGACTAGTCAATAATATGATTAACATCATGTGCATATTTTTTTAATAATGAAACATGAAAAACATTATGTGCCTTTACAGTGGGAGTAAGTGATACCCTATAGGCTACAGGTCCCACTCTATCTAGGACTTCAAAGGGTCCACAATACTGAGGTGCCAACTTGGCATAGGCTCCCATACTCAGGGAACTCTTCATAAACATGGTCTCCGACTTTGAACTCTCAGGGAGTTCTCTTTCTGTCGGCGTAACTTTTCTGTCGATCCTGAGAAATTTTAAAATTTTTCCGTATCTACACTACTTGTTGTTCCATTTCTTTTAGCATGTCAGGTGTGATTGTAATTTTGTCCACTGGATTATTCAGCTGATTGGGATCTTTCACTGTCTACTATAGAGGGCTTCAAAGGGGCTCATCTTTAAGGATTCCTGATAACCGTTGTTGTAGGAAAACTCTACCAATGGCAGTTAGTCTTCCCCCTTCTTAGGCTAATGCATTATGTGCATTCTTAGCATGTCCTCTACTATTTGGTTTACTCTTTCTATTTGTCTGTTAGTTTGAGGGTGATAGGCTGTCATGAACAACAATTTAGTCTTGAAACTGACCATTAGGGATTTCCAAACGTTTGAAGTGAATTTGGTATCTCTGTCAGATACAACTTCCTTGGGCATGCCATGCAATATGAATATCTCCTTCATGAATATGTTGACAATATCTATTTCCTTGCAATTTGACTTAACAAGGATGAAATGGGCAGACTTACTTAGTTTGTCCACCACGACCATGATTACATCATTTTTCTTGGTCTGCTTTGGTAATCCGGTGATGAAATCCATGGATATTGTTTCCCATTTCCATTTTGGAATCGGTAGGGATTGTAACAATCCAGCTGGATGCCGGTGCTCTGCCTTAACTTGCTGGCATTTTAGGCACTTAGCTAAATAGTTAGCTATGTATTTATTTAACCTAGGCCAATAGAATTGTTTCCTAGTGGTCGTGATCATCTTCTGATATCTCGGGTGACCAGTGTATGGTATCTTATGCAGTTCATCCATTATGAACCTCTTCAAGTTGTCACAGTTTGGAATATACAATCTATTTCTGTAAGTCAACAGCCCTTCCTCGAGCATTTTGTAGCCTTCATACTTTAGCCCTGTAGGCTCTTGCCTTAGGTATGAAGTCACGGTCTTAAAGAATGCATATGTCTCTTGTGCATTTCTGATTCTCTCCCTGACATCCATTTTGTAGGTACTTACTATTGCTAGATGAATCATTTTTATACTTCTGCTAAGGGCATCGACCACCCTATTTTCCTTTCCTTTTATATGTTTGATTTCAAAATCAAATTCACTTAGGAGAGCCATCCACCTTGCTTTCCTGGCATTGAGTTTTGGTTGATCAAACATGTGTCTCAATTCACAATGATCTGTCATAAGCACAAATATTCTACCCAGGAGGTAGTGTCTGCACATTTTTAAAGCATGTACTATGGCAACCAACTCTAGGTCATGGGTCACATAATTGATCTCATGCTCATTTAATTTCCAGGACGTATATTATATTAGATGTCCTTCTTGCATAAGGACTCCTCCGAGTCCTTCCTTGAAGGCATCTGTACACACAAGGAAATCATAATCCGGGTCCGCAATATTTAGCACAGGTGCATGGGTCAGGAGGTATTTTAGTTCCTGAAATATTTCTTCGCATTTTGACATCCAAATGAATTTAATCCCCTTTTTCTGAAGGCAAGTGATTGGACAACCAATATTGGAAAACCCTTTTATGAATATTCTATAGTATCCTGCTAAGCCCATAAAGGACCTAATATTAGATACATCTTTTGGGGTAGGCCATTCCATAATGGATCTAATCTTGTTAGGGTCTACTACCACCCCTTCCTTAGATATGACATGGCCTAAGTAGTGGACTTGCTTCTGAAAGAAATCACACTTGCTAAACTTAGCGTAGAGATGATGCTCCCTTAGTACTTGAAGTACGAGTCTAAGATGTTCTTCATGCTCCTCCTTGTTCTTGGAGTAGATTAGGATATCATCAATGAAGACCAATACAAATTTGTCTATAAATTTTCTGAGTACATTATTCATCAAGAACATAAAAGTGGCAGGGGTATTGGTTAACCCAAATGGCACCATCACAAATTCGTAGTGACCATACCTCGTCCTAAAGGTTGTTTTGTGGATGTCTTCGTCCTTAATCTGGACTTGATGGTAGCAAGATATTATGTCTATCTTTGAGAAGATGGATGCACCTCCCAATTGGTCGAACAAGTCATCGATTCTTGGTAAGGGGTACTTGTTCTTTATGGTTTCCTTATTGAGTTATCTGTAATCTATGCATAGTCGAAGTGTGCCATATTTATTTTTCACAAAGAGGATGGGTGCTCCCCATAGAGATACACTGGGTCTGATGTAGCCTTAGTCCATCATCTCCTTTAGTTGTAGCTTGAGCTCAACAAGCTCTGGCATGCTCATTCTATATGGAATTCTAGATGTTGGTACCACTCCTGGTGTAAGTTCTATTGAGAAGTCAATATCCCTTCTCGGAGGTAGACTTGGTACTTCTTCTGGGAATACATCCTTGTATTCTCTTAATATGGGGTGGGCCTCTAGGTTTGGTTTGTCATTTTCAATGGATTCCAACACCTGTATTGCATATAAGGAACACCCTTTTCTGCAATACTTCTTCATTTGAAGGGTCAATATTTGTCTCACTGAGACTGTCTTTTGAATCCCTTTGAGGGTCATCTTTCTCCCTTCTTCATTTACAGATTCTAAAGTTTTATGATAACAATCCATTTTAGTTTTATGAGCATCCAACCAGTCCATACTAATCAACAAGTCATAAGATCCCAAGGGAATTATGTTAAGGGTCGCTTGGGTGGGCAATCCACCCATGATGAATTGGCAGGCTGGTATAGCCTCTGCCACCTATCTTTTGGTCACAGTGGCTAGTTGTAGGTCACCCATGGTTTAACATGTATAATTGGTTGCAATTTAGACTTATCGACAGTCTGAGGGGATACATAACTCAAATTAGAACCCGGGTCAATTAAAATAGAAATTGGATGGTTGGCGATCATACCTTCCAGCTCCACTACTAAATCTTGGTGGTCGACTTGATTATTGTCCAGGGCTGCATAGATTCGTGGCATGATCCTAGCCACATCATTGATGGTGGTAGATTCTTGGATATTGTAGACCCCCTTATTGTTTTGTTGTCTGTGTCGATAGTCCCTCAATCTATGATTCTCTCCACAACCCCAACATTTTAAGGGTTCCTTATTTAGGTTATCGGTCTTTATTGGGATTGTTTGAAAAGGTTTATTTCCACTTCAAGAGGGAAAATTTTTCTGATATACACTTCTAGCAGGAAGGATCCCCCTAGAATATTTTCCATAGTTCTTAAATATTGAGGAGTTAAAAATTTTCTTCTGGAATCCCGAACTATTCTTTTTCTTCCAGTCCTTGTTGTTACACCTCAAAATTACTCACTTCGATAATGTCGCAAGTGTCATCATTACAAGTGTTGTAAGTGTCGCATCTTGTTTGCAAGTGTCGCATATTGACCAAAAGTGTTGCAAGTGTCACAAACACCATACTACCATCTTGCCTATGTCGTACCTCTAACGACATCATAAAGACACTTAGGACACCTCAAAGACTAGTTTTGAAGAAGAGAAATCAGTTGACAGGGAGTACAAGCCTTTTGCCACTAAAAGAACCACTCAAAAATGGAATTTGGAGAGGAGCGTTCCCCTATACACTGTCAGGGAGCACCGACACTCCCTATCCCTCTTTGGGGGAGCATTATAATGCTTTGGTGCCCCTTTTGGAGGAGCACTACCTTTTCTGAGCGAATTTTTGGTTTGTTGAGCTAAAATAGGGAAGAATCCCCTCAATCTCTGAAGGTGGTTGGATTCGAATCAAAGGTCTAGGCATGATCTTAGGGAAGATCCTCAACTAAAGGAGAAGAATCCTCAAATTATTCCAAATATATCTCAAGTGGTTGAGCCTCTCCAAGTTTATATAAGGAGGCCTTATCATGGTGAAAGGTACATAGAGAATACAGATTTGAGATACAAAACTTATGATCTCATAAGTGGTATTGACAAGGAATGGATATTGAGAATTGCATCGAATTTATGATCTCATGAGTGGGATTCCATCAAAGAAATCAATGTATATTACTTGAGCAAAGGGGTTGGGCAAGGAGAACTGGATGAAGCTGCTCCACCTCCATCAAAGGATTGTAAGCACTTTTTACTTGTTCTTATCAATAATCAATGCTTGGCCTGTTTCTTTCAAATTTATGTTTGTTCCACATGAATTTGTCTGTTGTATATGGATCTATGTTTGAGATAATCTCAGTAGAATAGGAAGTCCTTTGTACCTTTATTTGTTTTACAGGACCTATCAGGGAGCTCAGGATCGAAGCTCAGCTAGGAATTTGCAAGGACAAACGTCGTTCACAAGGTACATATATTTCTTCTTCTCCTTCGTATATTGGCTTGATTAGATCTAAAAGGATGTCAGTGTCCATATTAAGCACTCTTCTATCTTGGCCTTAGAAGTCTAGAGACCAAGAGGGAATCTGCTTGTCCGCAGGAGGATTATCCTAGAACACTTGTGGGGTCTTGTCTTGCTCCCAAACTATTCATAACAATACCTCGCCTTCCGGATAGCTTCCTCTAAGGTCCTTGGTTCGTTGAAATCAATCCTATCCTGGTAGGTTTGAGGTAATCCACTAATGAACCACTACATTTTTTATTTTTCATGTTTTATGTAGGGTACATACCTCAGTAGTTCAAGAAATTTATTGACAATTTCCTCTATGGTGAGCTTCCCCAGTCCGAGTTCATATAATTTCTTAGTTTTCCCATCCATGTATTTTTCTCACAGATACTGCTTCCTGAAGTATTTTTCAAACTGTTTCCATGAAAATTCCTTCTCATGGACTTCTTTCACATTTCTAAGGTCTTCCCAGCATATGGAAGCCTTTCCATTCAGGTTGAAGATGGATATTTGAGCCTTCAAGTTTTCGGAGTAGTCACGGACTCTGAAATATTTCTTTGAACCAAGAAGCCAAGCTTCCATGTATTCCCCCTTCTTTATATCTCCATCGAAAGAGGGTGGTTTGGCTTTCTTGAACTCCTTAGGACCTCAGGTTTTAGAACGCTTCTGTTTCTTTCCTTTCTTCTGAGAATGCGAGCTAGCCCTGCTACTAGAAGATCCTTTGGGGTTATCAGCTTCCTTTCCAGAGGAATCTCCCAATGAGTGTCCCCTTTCTGCAGGTTGGAACTTCTTCAAGGTACTTCTCCCAGTGGGGTCACTTATGGAGTCATGTTTTCAGGTCTCAGGTGGACTTTGGCCTCTCTTCTTGTGTCGTCGGTCCGCATGACTGGTTGTGGGTTCGTGCTGCAGTTGCCTCTGTATGTCGAATAAGCTCTATAGCAAGACTACACTAATTTCTATTTGTTTCTCTTTCTCCTTTATCAATCTCTCATTTTTAGCCTTGAAACTCTGTATCTCGGCCCTGAGACTTCTTACAGTTTCAGCCAAATCCGAAGGGGTTTCCACTGCCCTCCTTTCATTAGATTCCTCATATCTATTATGGGAGCCATCCCCCACTTCATGGAATGTCATCATCCTTTAGTATTGGGGTCTTCCCGTGATTCACTACCTATTCAAGTGTTGCCAAAAACACATATAGTTAGCTAACAGTCTATTAGTTCATGAACAATACACAGTTTAAAACTTCTTAATGTACACACACAGTAGAAGGTTTCATTCCTTTCCTTAATAATATTTTTAAATCAAACTTATTAAGAAAGAGGTAAGGTAGGGTGTCACTCCTTGGAAAGTATCCATATAGAGTTACTTAAGTGACTTTTCCATAAGCCCAAGTAGGCCAAGTGTTGTAACCATGCTCTGATACCATTTTGTCACACACCCACAATGGGCATAATAATTTGTTTTCCTTTTTTTCGAGGGACAGAATCCCTGAATTCCTATAGGAGCCTAGTGCATGCTAGATCTTCCCTTATCCTCCTCCATGTGACCACTACCCGTGACCATAGGCTTAGTTTAAATGGCACATCGTGTTGCATGACTTCGGAACTTCTGATGCAAGGCGCCCTTTATCCTCCAACTCTCGAGTTCTGAAACCCTATTAGGGGCCTAGCAAGCACTATCCCTCCCACCTATGATCACGGTGTGGCCTTCCTCTAAGGCTGGGTTCCAACTCCCATATTTTTTGGGACTTTGAGATTCGGAGAATAACAAACAATTCTTCCTTCCCTTCCAAATATTTGATTCTCAAAGATCTGATGACTCCAAACCCTCTGCTAACCAATGACCCAGATTAAGTGAATGATTTTCCTTCATGACTTTGGGAAAGTCTTCACTTCCATTTTCCTGATGACCAAATCTCTGAAACCATGACCAAGCTAAATCGATGGTTCACAGGTCTCTCTCTATCCAATGGCCTAGATTAAGTCAGGACTTCGCCACTCAGAAAGTTGGAAAAATTGTCCAACTCCTCCTCCTTGAAATCCTGAAGTCTGAAGCTCTGAAATTCTTCCACTCTACATATCAATAGCTCTGAGCTTCCCACAAATCCACGACCCAAATTTTTCCAGGACTTCGCGTCTCGCAAAGTTGGAAAGGTCGACCGCCTCCATTTCCTAATTCTCGAAATACTGAAATCTCAAGCACCAGATCAATGACCTTCAATCCCCATGATCTAACGACTATGATAAAATAATGGTTTCATGATTCAGGAGTTCTAGAGACTCTGTCCTTTGACTTCCCTGAGTCACGAGTCAGTGAAATGATGATCTCCCTCCACGCATCCTTTCTCGATGGATGGTCTGAATGATTAATGAGATCTTACTTCATGAGTTTTTCCTTGTCTCCAGCTTTGATCTCTTGATACCCGTTTTCACAAAATGTATGGATCTTCACCACGTGTCCTTCTCGATCCAATGGTCCAGAATAATTTTGCATTTTGCGAGTCCTTAAAACTTCGCCCATTGACTCTTCTGATGTATGAGTCAGTGAAATGTTGATCTCCCTCCATGTGTCCCTTGCGATGGATGGTTCTGATTACTTAAGGGCTTTCAGGACTTTGACGAGTCCACTCTCCCACCTACCCAAGGGTTAAGATCGACGGTCAAGGTAGCTCCTGATGGATCCTGGGATCTACGGTCTTGATTCTATCTCTACTTGCGAAGATTGAATGGGTCGAGGCACTAACGCCTGCGCTCCTCCTCTAGATCCATTGGTCCTAACAGACTTGGGATACTTCTGAAAGGATATCGTCCATTCGTCTACCAAACGAAAGGATACTCCCTTTCGATAATTGCACTCGCTATCCTTTCTGAACTTAGGTAACAAAATTCAATTTCTTGGAGATTCATATTCCCATGACTTCGAAACCTTCAAGAGATAACTCCTTCTTGCACAGGGTTTCCAGACCTAGATCACATAAATCCTTCAGATGGTTCTTGGGTAATTTATCCCTAGTCTTAGTCGAGTTTCTAGATAAGGGCTTGGGTACTTCTCAAAGTCCCTAGGCTACTGACCTGAATGAAGTTCCTTTCTAACTCACCGAGTTATGAGCTATGAAACCGAGGCAGGGTAATCTCATGGGCTTACCATAGCGGTAGCCATACCAAGCAACTTACTCCGACTCTGAGACATGATGCAATTCCCCGGGGAAGGTGCCTTTGAGGGATTAAACCAGAACACTAAGAGAATTAGGAAAGTGGGATGATTCTTAGTGGAACAGTCTCATGCTCTGGAGTTACTCATTTATATAGAAACCGACTATGGCATATAAGTATACACATGCATTCATTATTTCCAATTTGAATTACCAGAAAATCATAGAATACATAAATCATTTATGGGCATATAAACATGAGCATGTATCCATGATATTCAATTCAAAATACAAGGCATAAAACACTTATCAGAACCACTAGGCATGATGCAACTGCTAAGAGGGGTGTTCGTTTCCACCCAACCATAGGCTCAGTCACTCCCAATGGATTTATCACTGGTCACCACCGAGCTTAGGCCACGATGCTATGAGACTCCATCTCTTACTTCCATCTCAATGGAAGTTGGGGACAAAGGTTACTCTCCTTCTCTTGGCTCTGTCTCTATTCTCTGTGATCAGAACTCACTTTTCACTCTCAATCCTTCCTCAGACCTGAGAGTTTTTTCTCTCATCTCTTCATTCTTCGTAGGTTGCCCCCTCTGTCCACCACGCTTCCCTTATTTCCTCCCTCGAAAAGGTTTCATGTGGATAGAATCCCCTCGTCCGTGGTCAGGTCCAGAAGCCATACCGATGGGCAGTCTACCCCATCCCTCGTTAACTCTCGAGGAGGCCCTTCCCACCTACCATCCTGACAGGAATTCATTCCTGGTCAGAGGGTTGTTCTGATCTGAGAAACATTAACTCCAACATGGTATTGGTTCAGTGGAGGTTATCACAACCATTTCAGGTTCCCTCCAACACCTTTTCATTATAAATCATGGTATCTCTTTCTTAGCACATCTCCTCTCTCAGCAGTCATGAAACACATTTCCATTATCCATCAAAATATATGGATTTACATTCATCGACCTTTATAAAAAGGTCCACCAAATTAAACATTCACACTTTGAGTTTTCCATAGTTCCTGGGTAATAAAGTTATATTTACAGACTGGGGGAAACAGTGTTAAAAATAGTATCCCAAATAGTGTTCCAAATATGAATTTCTTGATGTTCAGTGATATCTATCTCTGCCTGCATCGTTCTAACATCAGCCGCAAAACGTCCACATGGTTTTTCAACAGACTATATACTATCCAATCATCTAGGTATACTTCAAGAAACTGATGGATGAATTCCTTAAATGCTGTGATGACCACTCTGGAAAATATTGTGGGTCCATTCTTCAGTCCAAATGGCATGATTGTGTACTGATAAGATCTTCATTCTATCATGAACGTGGTCTTGTTTATGTCCTCATGTTCTATCTTAATCTAATGGTAGCCTGAGAATCCATCAGTGAATGAGTAGACTTCATGTCCTCCCACATTCTCTAACACTTCATCCATGAATGGTGTAGGGAATGGTTCATGTAGGCATGCATCGTTCAACTTCCTCAAGTCGACGCATATCCTGATCCCTCCTTGTTACTTGTACTATACTACTATTGGAATTATCCATTATGACTCCTCAACCAGTTCTATCATGTCGACTTCGAGCATCCTGTCAATATAAACTTTGACTTTATGTTTGTATATTGGGTTCAATCTGTAGGGTCGCTGTCTGATAGGTCTTGCGTCTGATCTGAGTGGTATCTTCATTTCTCCTAGTTCTCCGGCTATACCTTTAATCTATGTGAATGTTGTGGGAAAGAGGTCACTATATTCATGCAACAACTCTGTGATACTTTGTACTGTTTTCTCATCCCAATAATCTCCAATGTTGGCCATTTTGGGCTGCTTAGCTATCCTGATGTTAAATTTATTTACCTTGATTGGTGAGGAAACGAATTTTGATTCTATGGGTGGTCCTTCCACATATCTTTCGCCTTCTACTTCTCCAATCTGAATATCGTGCAGCTCATATTTGTCTGGTACTTCCTCTTGTACATGGTAACATGACAGTAGTTCCTTGACTGTCTTCTTGTTTCGCTGTTGTTCTTCTGTGATAAGTTATATTTCTAGTTCTTTGATGAATATGACTCCTCTGATCCATTTAAGGGCTACATCTATGTTGGGGTTCTCATGCTCGAATGAGAAAGTGACTGTAAAATTCTATTGCAATGTCCTCCATGTCGTAGTTCCTTTGCGCAATTCCTGGTCCATATACCAATTTGTTGGTATGCCCTCTAGAGTATGTATGAAGTGATGAGGCCATTCCTCTGGTGGTGTCACTTTCCACAACATTATGCACTTTTCCATGTGTTTCTTTGGTGTCCCTTGTCCTTCATATTTATGTTGTTTGTTGTTTTTTTGTTCTACGCCAAACCTGTGTGCACCCCACCATCTTGCGGGTGTGGCCTTTAGTGCTAAGTCAAGTGCTAACAGTCTCTGGTTCTCTAACACTTTGTCTTCATATTGTGTCAAGAATGTTTCTAAATCATTTAGTCTATGGAAACTGGGTGGTTCTCTGATTTATGTGCCTAGCCATCTTACTACGCGGTCTATTCTTGCACATCTTCTCGTGGATACTTCGTGTAGCCTCTGCTGCCAGTTTTCTAACCTTGTTTCTGAGTCTGTTGCACATGAAGTAATGCTCCGCCAACTGAGTACCCCATCTATAGTTGGGTTTATGTAATCCTCATCGCGTGCAGTTGTTCTATACAACTGGCCGATTTCCTCTAAGTCTAGGAAAGTAGGTTCTACAAACCTCTCCACTTCTGATGGGTCTAAGGGTGCAATGACCTTGTATTCTCTGGACTCAAATGTCATTTTACCGGTTTTCAAATCGATTATGGCTTGGTTTTCGAATGCCCAATCCAGACCAAGTAATGTTGGGTAAGGTTTTGTGTCATCCACTATTTAAATGACTTCAAAATCTTCTTTAGTGCGCACTCCATCAAGATCTATGGTCACTCCTTTCAGTCTACCTATTGGTAAGACTTTGTGCTGATTTGCTAGTTTCAATTGAACAGGTGAGTATCATAATGTTGGCTCTCCCATGCATTTCCATGTCTTTTTTGGTAATACATTCACTTCAGATACTAGATCTAGTATAATGTCTCCCATATTGAAATCACCGATGCTATCATTCAGTCTAAATTCCCTACTTGTTCTTCTTCTTGTGTGTAGGTGATTAACTATTTTTGGTTCTAGCTTTTCTTTCGTCTCGTTGCTACATTTCTCTAGGATATTTTGCAATATCTTCACAAATGAGGGATCACTTAATAATTTTACACATGATTGCAAAAATCCTTTGATTGTACTTACTTGTCCCATGGGATACATCCCATTGGTATGATCCATTGATGGAGGAATCTCATATTCTGGTGCTTCCTTGTAATGCTGCGCAGTTGAAGTCGACGCCATGTCCTCCTTCTGAAATTCTTGTCTGGCCTCCTTAAAGGTATCCTTTTTCCTTTTGCACATTGAATTGCTTCCTTGGTTTAGTATTCTTCTTTATGCATTGGTTTTGTGCTGGTTCCTGTCGAACTGCATCATTCCTTGTTTTCGTTCCTCCATGAGTGACTATATTGGTGTTCCGTCCATCATCCCTTGCTTCAGCTAAAATCCACTAAACATTCTGATTGTTATGGTTCCTCTTTTCCTGAATCTTAACTAGTAATGTTAGACATTCCTTTGTATCATGGTCCGATGCACGACAATACATACAAGTCGCTGGTGGTACTGGACATTCCCATGCATAATGTCTCGGTTGTTGACAATTGTGACATGTGACTGGTCCTGTACCTCGTCCTCTACCTCCACTGGTTCATACTCATCCTCTGTAGCCTACTCGATCACCTCTCAGTGCGTTATACTATGGCACCTAATTATACTACGCGGTATTGTACTGGGGCTATGCCAGGTTGTACCGTGGTTGCATGTTATGGTGGTTGCGCAATGTTATACTGCTTCTGCGTAGTGTTGTATGTAGTTGGAACCAGATTGAACTGTGGTGTTGCTTGCCCCGTCATCAGTTCAACCTGTACTCTATATGCATCTGATGTTCTTTCTTGCATCAACTCCATAGTTCTGCAATCTTTATCGTCGTGGCCCACTGACTTACAGACGATGCAATATGAAATCTTTGGAACTGTTTGGTATTTCTACATCATCGTGTGGTGATAAGGGTCGTGACCCAATTTATTTCATATTTCACACCATAGTCCGCCTGGTGGTAATGGATTTGGCATACCTGCTGCCATATACTGCTCGAATGTTGGGCACTCATTCTTGTGGTGTCCATCTATCCTGCATGTGGTACACCAAACGACTTCTCGTTTGTCCTTGTTCTTATTCTAGTTCAGGTGAAATGTTAGATTCTTCAAATCCTCCTTCAATTCTTCGATAGCTAGGTCCGTCTGCTGGTACTGGTTCTCTTCTGGTTGCAAGGCTGCCTACAGAGCCTCTGCCTGCATCTGAAATTTTTGTTTTCGTAAAGGATATTTTAAGTGTGGGAGTAGTGAGTTGACAAACAAGTGTCGATGCTGCATATCGGTCATAAGATATTTTAACTTTCCCTTTATTCGTTTGAATCTCTGGTTAATCTCCCATACATATTCTCTTGGTTTTTGTCTTATTTCGATCATCTCGTTCATGTATTGATCCTCTGAGATCGGATTTTGGAACTCATTTATTAATAACTTCTTAATGTCGGCTAGTGTCCTTGTCATCCCAGGGGCACAATTTGTGTCTAGACTCATGTACCAGTCTAGTGCACGGTCTCTTAGCGTAATCACTAGCTGCACGAGTTTGGTATCTTCATCAGTGATTTGTTTTTCTTCCCAGATCTTTGCACAAATGAACAAATGATTCTCATGGTCTTCTACTACTTCTCCTTGAAATTATGGTAATCTGATAGTGGGATCATGTCCTGCCATTTTGAATACTGAACTACTACCTCCTCTGCACGGTGTAGTTACTTGACTAGTGCTGCCTAAACTGGCTACTCCAGTTGTTGCTCCTTGTGTAGATGTACTTGTTGCTGTCAGACTTCCTTCAAAATTAGGTTGTCTAAATTGTGGTGTTATATTTGGTGTATTAGTCACACATGGGTTTATGGATTCCACATTGACATTAATATGGATAGGATGGTTGCCTTCTCCTCCCATTCTTGGACCTCTCGTTTTCCTCTCATATGTTGCCCGCAGGATTTCCTCAATCTGCTCCATAGCCTGGAGATCCTCTACCTCTTCCTCATCACTCACCAAGCCTTCCCTCGCAGCTACGGATATCTTCTTGGTATTCACCTTGTATTGGTCGGGTACTCCGCTACGCATCTTTCTCATTGACGCCAAGATCCACTTGATCTGGTCATCATCCATCATGATCGGGTCCAAGGGTCCCTCTTCCTTCTTGCCTTTTTCCCTACCTCATTCCATTTATCCTCTCTCTCTCAGTGCTTCTCCCCCTTCCCCCATGCATGCAGGGAAGTTTAGCTGTCTGATTCCATTGTCATTACACCTTTTTTATATAGCAATATTTTAATAGAAGTATACAGTGAGCGAATGTACCTTCCTCAAGGTCTGCATAGAAATTATTGGTCTACTACGCCATATGACTTCACTGCGTCCACTGCAAACTTTGTCATGAAGCCTGCCACAATATTGTCAAGCCAACATTCCACTGCGCGGGTGAATTTATTGTTCACCTACTGCAACTTCCCAATCTGTACTGGGGTCCAATCTAGCTATCGAATCTAGTTCGTCACATGGTTATCCTTCAACCTTAGTATCCACTCTTGCAGTAGATGCAGAAAATCACAGAAAAAGACTTCATGCAAATCAGTAAACACGTATTTGTCCAGATATTTTCGAGGTGTGATTCTAGGGTTTCTATTATCTTTCTGTGAAATTTCTAGCTCTTTGGTTCTCAACCAGCCTTCGATTTATTCTTTTGTGGGATTCCACGGTCTCAACATTCCCTTCTAATGGCTCATTGCTCTCTTCTTTTCTTGATTCTTTTCTCACTCAATCTATCTCCTCTACTCAATCCTCTCTCGTTCCTACCAACATGGCAACAAAACCATTTTTTGGCTATTGTTCTTCCTTCTTTACCGTCTGATTTATAGACCCAGGGTTCATTTCTTTCGGGTTTCCAACAAAACCTCTAAAACTATCAGCCCTCTTGGTAAAACAAAAGGAAACACAACACACAAGATGTGATGCGCAGTCTCACCCGAGGTAGCTTTAATGGTTGGCTGTAAGACTCGGGTGTTTACAACCTAGGATTGAGTATGAAATAGGGGATCGTTATTCAGATCCATCTATTATAAATTGTGATTAAAATCTATTGTATTCGTGATTCTGCACTATCTTCCATTGTTTATTCCCTTAACAACACAACCATATTTTAACGCAATATAATAACTCATTCATTCATTAAGCACAACAATTAACTACTGAAAGAAGACAAAGATATGCATGCATTCATCACATTACATAGATATTACAGTGGTTCACCCCCTACTGGGCTACGTCGACAAATATTTGGCTCTTGGCTCTTTTATTATGGTAGTTATGCATCTCCAGCACCACGCACTTACAATCCTCCTCTGATGGGTAAGATCTATATGAGGCGAACTAGATCGCACCAGGATCCTCAGTCTGCGATCTAATTCTCATATCTTTGATGCAGGAGCATCTCTCCATGTCATCCAGCCAGCCAACCAGCCACATTGAGCGCGTGCATTCAAGATGAAGAGAGGCGCAACCTCATTTGAAATCTGAATTGAATGTAAATTAAATGTCTAGGCTGGTGAGCATTACAAGCCGTGCCTTTGTGCAGGTGTAAGTAGATCGGCCATTAATGTTTGTATGGCTGAGATCTAGATCCAAATACTGGACTAGACAGCCCATTCAATGTAATTGAATAGGGTAGGTAGGTTGGAGGGAAGAGCTCGAAGAGCCCCCTCAGGTAAAATAGATTTCGTATCTCATTTTGTAGTAAGTCGAGTAAGGAGAGAGAGATAGAATCTGCGAGTAGAGAGAAGAGAGAAGAGTCGAGACCTTGTTACAGGCCGTGCTTAGGAACACATTGTAAATACAGGCATTTGCCATATAATATAAAAAGAAGCAGTTTTTCCTGCATGAATTCTGTGTTATGTGGATGTCTGTGAGTGTTCCATTGTATGTTGTACATGTATACTGTAGTTGTGAATTTGTAGGAGTGTGTTTGATTTTAGGTGAAGGTCTTTGAGGCTTCACACCAGGAGGGTGTGACAGGACGCTACGGGTTCTGAGATCCGTGCACAGAGGATGCACTTTTGAATACTGCGGGTTCAGACAAAGATGTGCTGTGACACAGGAAATGGAATCAACAACTCAGAAGAAGACCTCA
>JASDQU010373582.1:181532-195337 GCA_032191745.1 Picea mariana
ATTTTCAATGGATTCCAACACCTGTATTGCATATAAGAAACACCCTCTTCTGCAATACTTTTTCATTTGAAGGGCTGATATTTGTCACACTGAGACAATCTTCTGAATCCCTTGGAGGGTCATCTTTCTCCCTTCTTCGTTTACACATTCTAAAGTTTTATGATAACAATCCATTTTAGTTTTATGATCATCCAATCAGTTCATACTTATCAACAAGTCATAAGATCCCAAGGGAAGTATGTTAAGGGTCGCTTGGGTGGGCAATCCACCCATGATGAATTGGCAGGATGGTATAGCCTCTGCCACCTTTCTTTTGATCCCAATGGCTAGTTGTACCAAACATGGTTTAACATGTCCAATTAGTTGCTGTTTACACTTATTGACAGTCTAAGGGGCTACATAACTCAAATTAGAACCTGGGTCAATTAAAATAGAAATTATATGGTTGGTGATCATACCTTCCAGCTCCACTACTGAAGCTTGGTGGTCGAATTGATTATTGTTCAGGGCTGCATAGATTCATGGCATGCTCTTAGCCACATCATTGACAGTGGTAAATTCTTGGATATTGTGGACCCCCTTATTGTTTTGTTGTCTGTGTGGGAAGTTCCTCAATCTATGATTCTTTCCAAAACCCCAACATTTTAAGGGTTCCTTATTTAGGTTATCGGTCTTTGTTGCGACCACCTGAAAAGGTTTATTTCTTCCACTTTGAGAGGGGAAATTTTTTTGATATACACTTCTAGCAGGAAATATTTCTGATATACACTTCTAGCAGGAAATATCCCTCTAGAATATTTTCCATAGTTCTTAAATCTTGAGGAGTTAAAAATTTTCTTCTGGAATCCCGAACTATTCTTTTTCTTCCAGTCCTTGTTGTTACACCTCAAAATTACCCACTTCGATAGTGTCGCAAGTGTCATCATTACAAGTGTTGTAAGTGTCGCATCTTGTCTACAAGTGTCGTATAATGACCAAAAGTGTTTCAATTGTCACAAACATCATACTTCAATCTTGCCTATGTCGTACCTCTAACGGCATCATAAAGACACTTAAGACACCTCAAAGACTAGTTTTGAAGAAGAGAAATCAGTTGACAGGGAGTACAAGCCTTTTGCCACTGAAAGAACCACTAAAAAATGGATTTTGGAGAGGAACGCTCCTCTATACACTGTCAGGGAGCCCCGACGCTCCCTAGCCCTCTTTGGGGGAGTGTTATAACACTCTGGTGCCCCTTTTGGGGGAGTGTTGCCTTTTTTGAGTGAATTTTTGGTTTGTTGAGCTAAAAAAGGGAAGAATCCCCTCAATCTTTGAAGGTCTTTGGATTCGAATCAAAGGTCTAGGCATGATATTAGGGAAGATCCTCAATTGAAGGAGAAGAATCCTCAATTTATCCCAAATATCTCTCAAGTGGTTGAGCCTCTCCAAGGTTATATAAGGAGGCTTTCTCATGGTGAAAGGTACATGGAGAATACATATTTGAGATACCAAACTTATGATCTCATAAGTGGTATTGACAGGGAATGGAGATTGAGAATTGCATTGAACTTATGATATCATGAGTGAGATGCCATCAAAGCAATCAGTGTAGATTACTTGAGAAAAGGGATTGGACAATGAGAACTGGATGAAGCTGCTACACCTCCATCAAAGGATAATAAGCACTTTTTACTTGTTCTTATCAATAATCAATGCTTGGCCTGTTTCTTTCAAATTTGTGTTTGTTCCACATGAATTTGTCTACAGTAGATGGATCTATGTTAGAGATAATCTTAGTAGAATAGGAAGTCTCTTGTACCTTTATTTGTTTTACAAGACCTATCAGGGAGCTCATGATCGAAGCTCAACTAGGACTTTGTAAGGAAAAACGTCATTCACAAAGTACATATATTTCTTCTTCTCCTTCGTATATTGGCTTGATTAGATATAAAAGGATGTCAGTGTCCATGTTAAGCACTCTTCTGTCTTGACCTTAGAATTCTAGAGACCAAGAGGGAATCCCCTTGTCCGCAGGAGGATTATCCTAGAACAATCGTGGGGACTTGTCTTGCTCCTTTTAGTCCCTAAAGTTGCACTCGACTGGTAAGGGAAAGATAGGGCATCATTGATTTTATTGCAAAGTATTTTTGGGGGTTTTATGATTTGGTTTTGGTTTAATGGTTGAAAAATGGGTCAAACTTACAGCATGGCATGAAAATAAAGATTAAAACATTGCATATCCCACTAGATGAATAATAGGTAGATACATAGATGGAGTAAACCAATTCAAGAAAAGAAAGTGAAATCTTCAATTTGTCAATTTCACAAAGTTTGGTTCCAATATATCATAAAGAAACAAGGGTATCAGCTTGAAATCATTACTTGAAAATTATCTCTACAGCAAAATCTTCACTGTATAAATTAACATTCAAGAACCAAAAGAATTGCAATTTTGAATAATAAATTCAAACATGAAAATGAAATAACAAAGTAGAAAAGAGAAGGTCTAACCATCCATATTCCTTTGCTATTAAGTGTCAATTGAACATACATGCCTTTACAATAATCTCCACAAAAAGTCTCTATAGATCTCCAAATTTTCGACCTCCATAAGGTATGTCTTCTATCTATTTAAAACAACTATGAAACTACCGGATCCTATTATCTAGGACAACTTTAAATGATTAGAATCCAAGAGTATCCAGATCCTAAATTATCTCACTCAAAAATGAGCTACTATTTCCAAAATAGTCCACAGCTCAACAGCCTAATATAACAAACATTGCCAGCAATACTCTACAAAATAGAGATTTTGTTTGAGTCTGTAAAGCAGATTGATATCTTAGCATCTCCTTGATCAAAACGAGTATTATTTGCCATATCTCCTGAAGCACCTTTAAACAAAAAATGTAACCAATCTTGATGTTACCTTTAAGATAAAATCGCAGCAGAGACTTTGGCATTTTTCTACTTGAGCTTTGTGGTTGTTAGCACAACATTGTGCCAGTAAAGCCTAAAATTGATTTCCCTGAGTTCCTTAAGCAGTGCCCTTTGCTCCTTCTTCTTCTTTTTAAGACTTTGAATTCTTTCCTGCTGGCGAGCATTCCACTGTTCTACCTGCATCTTTTCCTTCTTTAACTGTTTTATGGTTTTCTAAAATTCTTTAATCTTTTCCTTATCAGTTCTTATCTCGATCCTGAATCCTGAACAATCTTCAGAGGGTGCAGTTTCATTCAGATTTAAAGTAACACTGGGTTCTTTGGCTTTAACCTGATATTTTGAAATCAATCCTGAGCTATGTTCTTCTTCAGAACTTGATGAATCCATAGCTCTAGGTACATCTGGTAGGTAATCCGAATCTTCCATGTAATCCTGTGTTTCTTCATGAAATTAACTGATGCCTTTAGCCATCTCTTTAGCCTTAGCTAATCTAGTTGAGGCTCTCGTTAAAGGGCCTGTAGGTGGTGATAGTTTTTGTTTTCCTTTGCTGACAGATTTCTTGGGAAAAGGAGTCCTCTTTTCTTTTTTCCTGGTGCTTGTTTCAGCCTCCTCAGAATCATCATCTATGATTATGGTGTTCTCTTCTTTAATGGTAGGATTGAACATTGATTTTGAGTTCAGTCGATACTTATTAGTATCTCTGGTTGAATTTCTCCCTTTTCCCTTTTCCTTTGACTGCAACGTTCTTTTTGTTGGTGGATGGCATTTCAGTCTTGACTGCAATTTGAGAAAATGAATCATTTTCTGACTCTATCTCTTCTTTGACATCTTCCTCAGGAAGCACCTCATGTTTGGGCTCCCATCTAGGTCTTTTACTCCTGCTCTTTTTAGTTACCTTGCTATCAAAAGATTCATCTTTTACAGGGTTTTCATCAGCGACATCTTGACCCTGTTTAACAATTTTCCTCCCTCTGCCCTTTTTTTACTTATTTGATTTAACAACAGGTTTTAAGGATTTCATGAGCCAATTCTAGGGCTTTTGTAGTTTATTTAGGGTAGACATGACTAGGGTTTTAATCAGGGCTTGATGGAACAAACTTCCCTTGGCATTAGTGGAACTAGATTGTACTTTCTTAGACATTTTTGTCAAAATTTTAAGCAGGAAATAAGGAAGGTTTAAAGGGTTGTCACCGTTTAGATGCATCAATATTCTGATATGATAGATATAGATCAAAGAAAACCTCCCTTCGCAGGTGATGTATCTGTGAATCACCACCAGGGTAGTGTGTCATTCGGGTCGGACCCAACTGCGAGGAATTCCCCTTCTCCAATTCAGATTCAGCTTCTCTGGAAGGAGGAATTGATTCACAAACTCAATGGCCACGTGTTCCTTCTTCCACCATCTTTCCCCTCCAACCAAAATCCTGCAAGCCTTGGATATAGTCTGCTCTGTCACCAGCATCAACATTTTTCTGATTTGGACTTCATGACCATCAAAATTCAAAGCAAATTCCATGGAAACCCATTCGTCATATCCTTGAAATGTAGTGAGGAATTCAAACCACCCGGCGTCTCTAATTCTTTGAGCCATTTGAGGGTAGGCTTCAAGGAGTTCGGCACCTTCTGGTTCGAGTTTGGCCACTTGTCCATTACGCTTTGGCGCCATTTCAACTCAAATCTGCAAATAACACCCTCGGGTTTCGAATTTCCTTCCTGCAATTGCTGATATGCCTGATGCTTTGAATGGATGCCTGTGTTTCTTCCTGCAGGGTCGAACTTAAAACAACTTGAACTAATTACATAATAATCATTAAATAATAGGGGATCTTGAAATGAACCCTGCTCGTGTGTAGAGCGATTATGTTCTGAACATGTTGGATTTAGAGATGATTACCAAATTCTCATGGGAACACACGAACTCTTAGCTCATGATATCGTTATCATAACTAAATTGGGATAGCAGGCGCATGATTTGGCATGATTATTTGGCGCTACGGGAATAGGCTTATTCCCATAGCATGTTTTGACAATTTAAAATTTGAAATTCCAACGGCATAAAGGAGACACTTCTAGTTTAAACAATGTTTTTCATAACCAAAACTCAAATAAGTCATCAAAAATTAATGCAAACCATGAAATATAAAAAATCTTAAAAAAAATGAAAATAGCTGAAAACAGAATATGAGGGATGGATAAGGAGGGTTTTAGGACAGGGGTTTCTTACTTAAACCAAGAAAAAAGTAGAGACTAACAATGGCTCCTTCTGGGGATGGAGTTTTGATACTAAACTCCAAGAACTGCAGACCATTGCCTTTCCTTTATCTCTAATTCATTTATTTCCCTATGACTGTCTATCTTTTATTCTCTGCATAACTGTAAAAACAAGTCCATTGGGTATATGGAGTCCTTATTGAAAGAAAACCTATTGTACTAACTCTAACCTATCATATTTTTATATGAAATAATGCTTCAAGAACCTCCCATTCACTGGGCCCCCAAAAATTTCAGTGTTATCTAAATTATGAAGGAGGAAAGTATTATTGTTCATTACCTTGGTTATCCTAAAAGGACCATACCACAGATTATCAAACTTTCCATGTTTTGCTTTATCTTCTCTCCTGGCATCCCATCTCAATACCAAATCTCCTTCATTAAAAACATCTTTCTTGGTTCCTTTATCAAATGTGGCCTTGATTTTGTTCTGATGAGCAACAACTTTCTGGTTAACCTGTTCTCTAGCCTGCTGAACTTCAATGAGCTGAAAAACCCTTCTTTGTACATCATTGGGTTCTTCCTGTTCTCCCTCCAAAAATTTCAAAACTGGCAGGCCCAATTGAGTCGGAAGGACAGCTTATGTGCCATATACCATCTGGAAAGGATATGTCCCAATAGCTTTCTTGTTGTTGATGCGATCATCCCATAAAGCAAATTTCAACTTAGAATCCTATGCTTTTTTATTTTCTGCCAACAACTTTTTGATAATCCTTACCAGTGTCTTATTGGAAGATTCAACCAACCCGTTTCCCTGGGGGTAGTAGGGAGTAGAATGAACCAATTTTATATTGTATTTATTGCAGAATTCAAGCATGGAATTCGACTTAAAATCTTGTGCATTATCAGTGACCAACTTTTTAGGACAACCAAACCTGGAAAAAATATATCCCTCTAGAAATTTCATGATTACCTTGTCTGTAGTATTTCGAGTCGGAATTGCTTCTATCCACTTTGTAAAGTAATTAGTGGCTGTAAGAATCCATCTATGCTGCCCTGATGAAGTGGGATTAATTTCTCCAATGAAATATAATCCCCATTGTTGGAACGGTCTGTGTGCAATGATTGGTTTCAGAGGCGTGGATACAAGTTTTTGTTTTCCGAAATTTTTTTGACAGGGTTCACATGCCCTGACCTGAGAAAAAATATCTGAGAATAGAACTGGCCAGTAATAGCCTGCTCTCAGGATTTTGAAGGTAGTTGTCTTCCAATGATGATGCCCTCCGCAAACACCATGATGCAAGTCTTGAAAGATTTGTTTAGCCTCTTTTTCATCCACACATCTCAATAGAAAACTATTGGGATCTTTCCAAAACAGGGTCTGATCAATAATGCAATAGTTTACAGCTTTCAACTTTAATGATATGTATTTTGATTTATCTAATTCTGGGGGAGATTGAAAATTCAGCAAGAAAAACACGATGTCCTTATACCATTCTGAAGAAGCATATTTGTTGTTTATTTGTAAATCATTTTCTTCAATCTGAATAGAAGAGTCTTGTGTCATATCTGAAAGATGGTATAATCCAATTGCTTTGTAATTGGATTATGTCATCAATTTGGCGAGACCTTGTCCATTTATCAGCTGGTTAGGATTTATGGTGATATCATATTCCAAGATTTTTGTTATCCATTTCCCCCTCTTACCTTCACAATCAGGTTGAACCAATATTTCTTTGACATCACTGCTTGGGACATAAGCAGTAATTTTTGATTGAAGAATATATACTCTAAAAGATTTTAAAGCCTTCACTAAGGCATAAGCCTGTTTTTCTATTAGATCATACTTCAGTTCAGAATCCCTGAGATTTTTTTCTAAAGAATGAGATAGGCTTCTCGTGACCTTCTTCATTTCTTTGCAGAAGAACAACGGCTATAGTATTTTTTGATGTAAATGAAAAAATTATGAATTCCTTTGAAAAATCTGGGCTAATTAGAACAGGTGCCTGAATAATAGCCTGCTTGATATTTTTGAAGGATTCTCTTGCCTCTGGTATCCACTTAATTTCTGCATCCTTTTTCAGCATATCAGTGATGTATTTGACAATTTCTGCAAAGTTAGGTATAAACCTCCTCAAAAAATTAATCTTACCAATGAAGGAATGAATGGACTTTTTATTTCTCGGAATGTCGATTAGCTGAATAGACTTTACTATTTTTGGATCTATTTTAATTCCTTCAGGCGAAACAATATGTCTAAGAAGCTTACCTTCCTCCATGGAAAAATGTGATTCTTTGGGATTAAGTGATATGCCGTACTTCCTGCATTTCTCAAAGGTTTGCTTCAAATGCTGTAAATGATCTTCATCTGATGCTGAAAATACAGTGATGTCATCAAGGTAAATTACCACAAACCTATCTTTCTCACCAATGAAATCTATATCCATATCTCTTTGAAATTTAGCCCCAGCATTCATTAACCCAAAAGGCATCTTTTCGTACATAAAGGTGCCCCATGGAGTAGTAAAAGATGTTTTCTTTTTGTCTTCTTCCATTACTGCTATTTGATTGTACCCTGAATATCCATCTAGCATAGAAATTCTTTTTGTACCAACAACCTTTTGTAAGATATAATCCATCTTTGGTAATGGATAATTATCTTTCAGAGAACATTTGTTTAGATTCTGGAAGTCTACACAGAGCCTTATCTCTCCGTTCTTTTTTCTGATGGGCACAAGGTTTGCTACCCATTCTGAGTATCTTAGTGGCACCATGATTTTTGCTTCTAGCAGCCTCTTCAATTCCTTTTCTATTATTGGTAATAGTAAAGGATTGAATTGCCTGACTTTCTGCTTTACAGGTTTTGATCCAGGTTTTAGAGGGATTTTATGCTGAATAATTTCTGTATCAAACACTTTCAAATCTTCATAAGACCAGGCGAATATATCTAAATATTGTTTCATTAATTCAATATATGCTTCCTTCTGCTTTTTTGATAATCTCCTGGATACTTTTACCAACCTGGGATTTACATCTGAACTAATGTCACAGTCTTCTACGTTCGTCTCTTCTATCTGGATAACAGCCTTCTTGGAGACATCATTGTGATCGAACAGTCTTTCTAGTGGAACCAAACCTTTAGGAAAATGGTTTGTCTTCAATTCGATGATCTTGTGACCAACAATAGTATCTTGAAGAATTTTTGCAGTGTGTATTTCTGCTTCTGCTTCTTCATCATCTTGATCAATTAAAATGTTAGAAAACTCCTCAATGGTTTTCATAAATCTCTGAATTTCCTCATCATCTTTAAAAACCTACGAATGTTTTATATTATCCAAGATTGAAGGTCTGTGTCTGACTTCAATTTGAAACTTTAGATTAGGAAACATCAGAGTTTTAAAATTGCTTGCTGCAAATGCCAAAGAATCAGCCTGCTGATTTAAATCCCTGTGAACAAAAGTAATATTGAATGCCAAGAAGAATTTATCTATATAATACCACACTTCATTTCTGTATTGTTTCAGTCTTTGCTGCTTGGTTTGATATATGTTTCTAACCTGGTGTACAATAAGTTCAGAATCTCCAAAAAAAAACAACTCATCTATTCACATGTCTCTTGCAGCTTTCAATCCTAACAGCAAAGCTTCATACTCGCTGATATTATTAGTGGTGTCAAATTCAAGTTTATATGACATTGGAATAACCTCCTTAGTAGGGAAAATGAAGACAATACCAGCTTCGGAACCTTCTTTAGAACTAGCCCCATCAAAATACATTTTCCATCTGTAGCTTAGTTCCATCTGCAGAGTGCCACCTACCTTTATAGCCCAAGATCTCGAAAGAAGCATCCCAAATTTTGGTGGTATGTCAGCCACGATAACATCTAACACCACACTCTTCATAGGTAATTGGGAAAGAGTTACGACCACATCTTTCATAAGTCCAAGACATTTGACTTTCTTGGAATCAAAGAATATAGATCATGATATGGTCTAGTAATGTCTAACCCTAATTCTTCCATCACCACCTTAGGCATGACATTATGTGAAGCACCAGAATACATTAAGCAATTGTGCAGTATCTTGTCATGAATATTTAGTGAAATGTAGAAAGGTGGAGAAGCATCAATTTTGTCTTCAATGTGAGGGCCAATAGTAATAGCAGGATTTTCATCTTCAAGGTTGACTGTATCTGAGAAAATGACATTAGCTGGAGCTTCTAGAGCCTTAAGGACAGTTTTTCTGAATGGTTCTATTTTCAAAAGTTCTAATAATGGTACTGGAATTTTAATTTTGTTGATTTCATGTTCAAGATTGAAAGCAGAGACATTTTTATCTGGTTCCCTTATATCAGTAGTACTATGTTTGACAGGTTGCTTTAATGAATGATCTGTTTGAATATTAGGAACACCTTTGATTGCTCCTGTCTTTCCTGAAGTACTGCCTTTCTTTGTAGAAATAGGTATGTTTACTTTAGGTGCCTGAGAACTAGATATGAGATTGTATCTTTTTCCTGTGGGTTCATGCTGAACAATCTCCTCTTCATCCCCTTCCTCAAACTGATTTGCAATCAAAGTGTCTTCATATTCTTTCTGTGTTACATGTAAAGGGATTGATTCAGAATCAGTCAAGTGAACTGCAGAGTCTTCTTCTGTACCATCATTATCTTCCTCCTCATCTACTGCATTATTCTGAAAAGGAGGTAATACCTTTTGGTCATCTTGATTTTTTCTTTCTCTTGGTAAAATCTGGGGCACATTGTTTGGTCTCCTGAATTGATTGGGATTTCTATATCCACCCTCTTGTGCAGGTCTATTGGGTTGTTTTTGTTCCATCTTCAACCTTTCCATATCAAAAGTCAAAGTTTTCAACATCTTTGTCATTTCTTCCATTTTAATATCGGATGCTGAATTAGAAGATGAAGCCAACTCTTCTTTTTTCTTTTTTCTATCTCTGTCACTTCTGGATTTCAATTTTTCTGCTGCTAATATGTTTGATTCTACCTCAATAGATGCATATTGCATTAGGTAGAGGGTAGTATCTCTCCTTTCCCTAAGCAATAAGGAAAATTTGACATCGAATGCATTCGCAAATGTGATTTTGGCTGATGCCTCTGAAGGTTTTATCTCTTCTGGAATTTTACCGTACATCAGGTTGAACCTTTTGGTAAAATCAGGAATTGATTCTCCTTGTTTCCTTCTTAAAGCACCAAATTCAGTAAGGTAATACTGAAAATCTTTTTTATCTACCCATCGATTTAGAAAAGCCTCATCTAAAGCTACAATATCAGTTATTGAGTTAGCAGGCAAACTTCTGAACCACTTTCTTGCTTCCCCATCTAAACTTTGTATGAATAATCTCATCCATACATTAGCATGCTCTACATTAAAATTGTCTGCCAAACTATAAAATGAATTCAAATGTTCTTCAACAATAACTGATCCTTCTCCATTAAATCTGGGCAAATATCTCATATAATCGTTTGGTGGAAAAGAATACATGACTTGAGGAAGCACCAGAGGGGCATACTTGGATGCAACTATTTGGTCCATTCTGTCTGCGGCCATATTAACTGTGTTTGGATTTTAGGGAATAAGCAAGATTGATGATGCTATGGGTGAAACAATCCCTTGTGTTTTACAATTTATATGTATTGTCCCTGAGCCTTGTCTTTCAATAGATGTAGATTTCTCTTCTGGACTTTGATCAACTAATGGACCAAGAAACAGAGGATTATCAAAATAATAATGATGTGTTCCAAAATCTTCAAGTCAGGAAGATTCACAAGATGATGCAGAAGTCTCTGTTTCACTCTTAATACTTGTGCTGGGAACTCCCAAATCTCCAGTTTCAGACAACAAGTATGGAAATTCTTGTTTAATAATCTCAATAAGAAACTTCCTTTGTTCTGAACTCAATTCTGAAACATTTGTTGGGAATGAAACTGTATTAGACTTAACAATAGGCTTATTTTCACTTTCAGGTTTCAAATCTTCATCTACCTAGGTTTTAATGATTTCAGAAGATTCTTCCTGAGAACTTTCTGAATATAATTTCCCTTTTGAATGTGAAGACTGACTAGGAAGAACTTTAGGCTTTCTTATTATTTTTTCAGGGTCTGGCACTGCTACTATAGGCTCAGGATCTGGATATTTCCTTGTTACTAGTCTCTTATTTGATGGTGGAGGATTTTTTGGAATTTTATGTCCTTTCCCTTCTTTCTTAGGAGCCAGAATTACTACAGAGGAGTCACCGGGTGAATAATCATAGTCTTTAGAAAATGTCTTTCCCTCACGATGGAAGAATTGTGACTATTAATCAATTTTCATTCATCGGTCCTGACTGGATTAACTCCCTAAATGGTTATTATATGCAGACAGTATCACCCCCACCGCATGTTAATTATGTGGCATTGTCTCCCATGACTTCAACTTTCAATGATTTAGATCTAGTAGTTGATATGATGATTTCTTTGGTAGGGCTATTGGAGCTTGATCTCCTTACCCCTGTCGTGGCCCTTGACATGTGTTCCTTCTAGACTGATTATCTTCCATCCAGTGAAGATCTCTTGGAAGACATGACCGAGTTTTGTCCCTTGACATGGTATCCTTCTAGAGTGTTATTCTCTTGGAAGCCATGATCAAGCTGATCCCATGAGCATAGTTTCTCTTCTCTGTGGAAAGCTCGTTAAAAAATGGAACAGAGGCTACGAGCATAGTTTCTCTTCTCTGTAGAAAGCTCGTTAAAATATGGAACAGAGGCGACGAGCATAGTTTCTCTTCTCCATGGAAAGCTCGTTAAAAAATGAAACAGAGACCTTGAGCATAGTTTTCCTCTCTGTAGCAAGCTCGTTAAAAAATGAAACAACAATCTGGGGATTGAACCTAGAACCTTGAGCATAGTTATTTTCCTATGTCAAGCTCATTAAAAAATGAAATAGCCACCTCTCTTGAACCTTCTTTTCATCCACCCTTCTCCTTTTTCTCATCTCGTAGAGAAATTGGTGACAACCTCACAGTCGGTGCATGAATTGAAGCTTGGAGGGCATGTCTCCAGCCTTTGATGATCATTCTGGAGTTACACCACTAGCTTTCAAGCTGGGGTCATACCGAGCTTAGTCTTTGTTCTTTCTCGTGCTCGTAAATACATGAGAATGCATCCGGGTAAACTTTTATCTCTTTTTTGGACCTGTATGGATACACGAAAAAGGAACCCCCTAGAGTCACCTTTAAGCTATTTTCAGACTCTCTAAACATGAAAAGCTTATCAAGTGATCTTGCTTCCTTTCACACTTGTTAAAAGGTTTGAAAGGGCATCTTTCGAGTGATAATTTATCTCTTTTTCGGCCTTGTGAGACTAACATTACAAAAAAGGAAAACATTGGAGTCATCTTTAAGTTCTTTTCAGACTCTCTAAACATGAAAAGATTGCCGAGCGACCTTGTTCTCTTCATGCTCATTAAAGCATTTGAAGAAAATGTCTATTGAGCGATAGTTTATCTCTTTTTCAGTCTAATCAGACTAATTAACGAAAAAGGAATTGAGAGAGTTCTCTTGTAAGTGTTTTTCCAGACTCTATAATCATGAAAAGCCTTCGCGTTTTCTATCTTTGGACTCATAAAACAAATATCGGCAGGCCCATACATGATCGAACCCTTACTTCTTCCAGTTCGTTAAACAAAGGAAGAGAAACTTACTAAAGGTGAGTTATATCGAGCATGTGTTACCCTCCTCAAGCTCGTTAAATCAAAAAGAGGTACTCGTCTATCTGGATGGGGGGGGAAATTGAAAGAAGCAAGCCAAACAATTTTTGAGAACATTACCAATAACTCTTAGAGTCTCCCTTGAACATGACACTTTGGCTTTGTGCACATCTTAATATGCTGAACCTCTGCACTAAACCAATCCTCTGATTTTTTCTTACTCCTTTGGGTCACCCGACGAAATTCACAGTATCCATTGCATCATCGTGTTTTGGTCCATAACATGTCTTTATTGTTGTGCCTCAGTGTTCAAGGGAAGTATCCACCTCAAGAGTCAGCCATCACAAATATCTTGTTTCAATACCCGTGTCAGTCCATGTTCATTTGATCTACCAATTACATCTCCGTGTCTGTTTCGTGTCGTTGATGGGAGATACATCAAGGCCCTCCTTCGACGAGTCTATTCCTGTCGACTTAAACACATTATCCGGGAACTAGACTTAGAAACCAATTAATATTTTGGGACCTGCATGCCTCAATGGCAGGCCTCCTCACATTCGACAGTGGGTTTACATCATTGACCTCTGATCAGATGATTCCACAGATGTTCAACTTCATCTCATCCATTCACATTCATTGGAATGTACTAGAGTACCTTGGGAATCATTGACATCAATGGTGATTTCCCTCGCGCTTGTTAACAGTTTACATTATTGACCAGTAATCAAGTGGTTTCTACCATGTTTGACATCAGGACATCTATTCACATGGTTAGATTCCTACTACATTGGGATCAGTAAGAAGACCTTGGGTTGAGTGATCACTCTGATAGGTACTTTGCCTAGGTTGCGACAGATTTTCTCTTGAACAATGACACATATGCTGTCACATAGATCCACTTTGTATTGGTCGTGGCTATGTCTTGTCATCTTGTAGATCCACTGTGTATTCTTCGTGGCTACGATCAGTTCAGG
>JASDQU010373582.1:219455-238357 GCA_032191745.1 Picea mariana
TACCTAGTTTCACCATGTGGAAAATATGGAAGGAAAGAAACAAAAGAATCTTTTGCTTGACTACCTCCCCCCCTAGTTGAATGTGGGAAAGAATCATGAACTTCATTTGAGAAACAATTAAGAGTGGGCAATGGTCCCAAGAGGACCTAAATTGCAACACAGGAAAAATTCATAGCCTTTAGACCTGGAAGCTCAATCTTACAGGAACTACACAAAGCACTGGGCTCACCAAAACAACCAGCAGCCCAAGCACTTGGTCCCCCCCACCCTCGAGTTTCAACAAACTAAAATTTGATGGAGTGTCAAAAGGGAATCCAGGTCCGACAGGTTTTGGTGCAGTCCTCAGAAATACAGAAGGGGAAATTCTCTTTTATGCAACAGGCTATCTCAGATTCAATACAAATATCATTGCTGAGCTATGGATCCTTCTCAAAGGAATTAAGGTAGCAATCGACCAAAAATTCTATAAGATCATAATGGAGGGAGATTCCCAGATCATTATCTAGATCATAACCAATTTTTTTCATGGGTCACACCCCCTTAAGGTCTCTCCTAGTTGGAGACTCTCAGGACTACTGGAAGACTTTGGATCCCTCCTACAGTCCAACATCATCCTCATCCCTTCACATGTAAAAAGAGAGGTAAACAAAGTAGCAGATTGTCTGGAAAATGAAGGGGTGGATTCCATGACGGAACTGATTCAATGGAATGCACAAACCTCTCCTTGCTCCGAGCTTTTATATCATTGTCTGGACTTGACAAGGAACGATTATCTAGTCCTAGATGGGGTGCCACGTTGTGCAGGGAGGCCACGTAGCCTGGCCCAGACACACGCCATTAATATGGAAACTCGACACCCTTTCCCTCACCATTAAATGGAAGGAGGCTATTGGTTATTGTTCTTCCTTCTTTACCATCTGAGTTATAGACCCAGGGTTCATGTGTTTCAGGTTTCCAACAAAGCCTCTAAAACTATCGGCCCTCCTGGTAAACCAAAAGGCAAGACAACACAAAGGATGCGATGCGCAGTATCATCTGAGATAACTTTAATGGGTGGTTGTAAGACTCAAGTGTTTATAGCCTAGGATTGAGTATGAGATAGGGGATCATTATTCAGAGCCATCTATTATAAATTGTGATTACAATCTACTGTATTCGCGATTATGCACTATCTTACACTATTTATTTCCTTAACAGCACAACCATATTTCATAGCAATATTATAACTCATTCATTCATTAAGCACAACAATTAACTACTAAAAGAAGACAAAGATATGCATGCATTCATCACATTACATAGATATTACCGTGGTTCACCCCCTCCTGGACTACGTCCACAAAGATTTGGCTCTTGGCTCTTTTATTATGGTAGTTCTGCATCTCTAGCTCTCCGTGCTTACAATCCTCCTTTGATGGGTAATATCTATATGAGGCAAACTAGATCGCACCAGGCTCCTCAGTATGTGATCTAATGCTCAGATCTTCCTTCTCTCCTCTCCTATAGCTCAACAACTTACAAAATAGTTCATAACCACATTACATATTGCATCAACTCGTACATATCTAATACAAAAACGAACTAACAAGGAACCCATTATGATACCTACGTATCTATATTTATACATTTTGGGCTCTTCAGCCGTTTACAACACATTACTAAAACCTTAACCCTATCGACGTTAGGTCTTCCTCCCATGCACGCATGTTGTTCTTCCTTCCAACTGTCACTTTCCTTGTGCATGCTTTCTTGCATGCATGCGTGTTGTGTTTCCCACCAACTATTACTTCAGTTTCTGCACGCTTTCTTTCCCCATGATCATCCTTTTTTCCACTTTGGCCTACTACCAATAGGCCCCCAACAATGACATGTGGCTCGTCTCGAGCCACCTAATCCTTATGATCTTCCTCGATCTCCTTGGTGATCATCTGGAACTTTTCCTTGAGCTCTACTGCTTTTGTCAGTTCCTGTGCGGTCTTCTCCTTGATTGTGACCACGACCTGGACTGCCAATTCATCATTGATCAATCCTGCACATTCTTCCTGGGTTTTTGCTATTTGTGTCTTAACTATCTCTGCCTATGCGAGTACTTCTACTACCCATTCCTACAATGGCTCTATTTGATCCTGATGCTCCTATTTCTGCGTTTCAGTAGTGATAAGTTATGCCTGCATCTTATTCATCTCCTGCATCCCTTTGACTCATTCTAGGATTGATATAGTGTTTTGATTCTGCTTGAGCTCTTGGATCATTGCATTGATCCTTTCCTCTTCCTTGTCCCACCGTTGGACTTGTGGATCCTCCTCCAACCTTGTCCAAAGCTGCGCTGCATTATCGAAAAATTTAGCTACTGTGCTAACCTACTGGTCTATCTCCTACAACTATGTTGTTGCTTCCTATTTCCTTTTCTCCTTGATTGCTTGTGGAGTGGTTGGTGTGAGCTGTTGTTGGAGATTCTTGATCTCCTTCTAGTATTGATCAATTGCCTGTGCAATCTGATCAATCTTTTCTACTGTTGTGATTTCCTCACTCTGCGCGGCCTATGGAATCTTCTCATAAGTTCCTGCCACTTTCTGCTCCAATCCTTTTAGGCGCTCCCTTTCCTCCTTGGTCTCAGATTTGGCCTTCTCATAGCCTATTTTCAATTTGTCTTGTTTCTTTGTTGCATGCTTCAATTCGATTAAGTCTCTATGTGCGCGAGACTGTACCTCATTGTTGACGCTCACCTGCTGCCTGTGTAATTCCCCTGATGGTATCCTTTTCAACACCGGTTGGATCTGGCTCAAGTCTTTCAAGGGTGTTTTCCCCACAATTTCGTCCATGCGCAACATATTGGGGTTGATATGCAATGTTGCATGTAGCTGCAATATCCCCTTGTTTGACTGTCGATTCTTCTCTTGAACTCTTCCTTCTGTATGTGGTGCTAATGGCTCTATGACCCTTTTGATGTTTGCTATCTATACTTCCCCGAATTTCTTAAGGAACTACCCCATTTTTGCCAGCTCTTTTTGCAGTTTGTCCCTGTGATGTGTTGCATGGTCGAAGTCCTCTACTAGACAATCCTAGACCATTCTGGCGATCATTTCCCCATCATCCTCCATGATTGTATAGTCTGGTGATGTTCGTTGTGCCTTTGATTTCGTGCGCACACCTCCTACTTGCGCGGATGGTCTCTTACTTCCCCCTGGTTCCTGTGTGTTGGGATTTAGGGCAGTCTCTTGCTCTCCCTCAGCTTGTTTTTGTTGTTCATTGGTCGACTTTGTATTCTCCTTCTTCCCCTTCTTGGTTCCTGTCTTTTTTGGCCCTTCATCTATTTGTGTTGGCTTGCCTTGTCCCATTCTTGGTCTCTTGGGCACTTGGATTTCTGGAGGCTGCATTTCTCCCTGCTCTGCCTCTTCTTCTGTTGTTCTTTGCGAAACTTATTGGTTAATGGTTGGGATCCTCCATTTGTTGGGCCATTCACTCATGACCATGTCGATATCACCCTCTGTGATGAAGTATCACATCTGTAGCCATTGTTTCGCTGGATCCTACCTTGCCTATATCCACATTATTTGTCGTGTGGCCCAGAAATTGGTGATGTCCACATATCGCACAACCACCTCTGGTATTATTCTCCATGATCGGCTGATGTCTTCCTATATATCTCATAGGTATTCTTTAAATATGATACCATTCTCCCTCTTATGCTTGGCATTCGACCCGACTCTCACTAATAGATACCTCGCTCCCGTTGGCTGTGGTATGGTACAAAAAACTACATACCATGGTTCTCACCATCCCATGAAGGATATTAAGGTAATCAACCATGAGTAGTGGAACTTTGTGCCTAGGTCCTATGCATCCTTGCAGTCCTCTTGGAATAAGTTCAATAAGTATGGTGCCCAACTCATTGAGGTGCCTTCTGTGCACTGGGCTACAACTGCAACAACTCCAGCTGGTACTTCCTCTCTGTGAAATTTTCTTAGCAACTTGCAGGATAAGATTTTTGCACCCAACTGTGTGGCTGTATTATTGATTCCTTTGATAATGATGCCTGTCATTCCCATGGTGGTGCCATACTTCTTCTTCATTTCTTTTGCTAGTTCTTTCTCCTTGGATTTGTCGTCCATAACCAATGTGAGATCCATACCCCGAATTGGTAACCTTGTTATTTGTGCAATAATCTCAACAGTTATGGGGACAGGTTTGTCCAGCCATATGTCCCCTCCATGTGTGACTGCTAATAATTGCTTGATGCATGTTGTTGAATTCTAACCTCTGCCAAAATGTGGTAGGTTTAGCAGACCTAAGATTCCTATTTTCTCTAGCCCAGTTGCCCACTGGTATTCCTGGTTAATCGTTTCTCCAAGCTGAGTTGTGCCTATGGTCTGTATAAATACCCTCTGTGTAGGTTATGGGAACTTTGTTTCATCTGCTACATCATGGTCTGAATATTTTAGCTTCTTGATGTGGCCCAGTAGCTCTAGTCCTACCTATACTCCCGATGGTATGCGTGGTAGAACAATTTTTGTTGCAGGTTTCTTATAGGGTGAGCTTGGTATCTATATTTTATATTTATGTTGCTGTGTCTGGCTCAAAGTTCCAACATCTTCTGGTTGCTCCATTGTAATCCATTCTGGCCAAGCCGAGGCATCTTCAATGGTCTCCCCTGCTGTTTGTCCTAAAATGGTCGTTTGAGAATCATATGGCTCCACTGTTGCTTTCGGATTCTATGTCATTTCATTAACTTCCAGGGATGCTTCAGTGCTCTCTGGTTGCACCTCCTTTTGGGTTTTTTCTTCCTGGCTTTGAGGCTACTGGGTCGCTGTTGGTGTATATACTCTCATGGAATCTTCTTCTGGCTGTTGAATTTCTTCTAAAATCACTGTAGAATTCACCGGTATCGTCTCTGGGGATGGGGTTTCGTCGATATCAATGATCTCCGGCTGTTGTTGTTCATTCTCTTCCAACGGTCCTCGTGACCTAGTTTGAACCTAGTTGGTCTGGCACTCTGGATTTCTTCTACTGGCTTCGGTAGTGCCATAGTGGTGACTGGCGAACGTCTACTAGGTTCGAATGACTTATGTGATCTTTGTAGCCTCGCTTTGTGTGTTCTAGCTACTACTGCTCTCTATCTGTTCTCCTTTCGAGAATAGACTAGTTGCTCCCATGCTCGTGTGTTGTATCGACTTTCCATGAAGATTATCAAGGACACTTCCTCCATTATGGGTTTAATGCAACATAACTATGGGTTCAATGCATCTATGACAATTTCATACTTGTCATTACTCTTTCTTTTCCATCTCCAGTTGGTGCAATTAATGTGATGTCCCATCAATCCTTGCCTTCCTTTATATCCACCTAGTGTTGACCTGTCATTTTTCTTTTTCTGACTTTCCTTTTCCCTTTTGTTTCCTTTTGTATATAACCATTTTCCTTGCCTTTGTTGAATTCATGTTTCTAACCTTGTGTGGCCTTTCTACCTTTTTGTTCTCTTTTTGATTTATTTATTTTTACTGCATGGTGGGTGGTCGACTATCCTTATATAGCTTTAGTCGGCTCCCATTGACCATTCCTCTGAGTTCTATTCCTGCTAAATCTCTTAACTGTACAACTCCTCCATGTGTGACATATTTTACTTCGTATGGTCCTAACCAATGCATTCTAATCTTTCCCGGGTGTTGAAACGATTTACTATCATACATCAATACTAGATCTCCTTCCTTGAACATTTTCTTCTTGATGTGTCGATCATGCCAAGCTTTGTCTCTTGCTTTCTACACTTGTTGATGGAATCCTGCCAAGATTCGGTCTTCCTCCATGGTCAATAATTGATTCAGTCTCTCCTGTAATGTGCCTCGTTCTGTCATTTGTGTGATAGCTGCTACATGCATGCTGGGTACTAAAAACTCTAATGGCACTACTACTTCTTGGCCATAAACCAGTTTAAATGGTGTGTGCCCTATCAACTTTTTTCATGTAGTCCTGTACACCCATAATACTGCTATTACTTTGAGGTCCCAGTCGTCTCTGTTAACGTACAAATCTTTGTCAGTGCGTTCTAAAGAATTGTGTTGAAAGCTTCCACCATGCCATTTACCTGTGGATGATACAGTGTGCTATTCTGATGATGGAATTCAAAATCTTCAGTCATCGCGTGGATGATGTTGTTTATGAAGTGCGTGCCTTGGTCTCTCATCAAAACTCTTGGGCACCCAAATCTAGTGATCACTTGTTCAAACAAAAAGTGTGCTGCTGTCTTCGCACTGCAATATTTTACTAGTGCAACTTCCACCCATCTTGTTAGATATTCCATCGTGGTGATAATGTACCTTGCCTCTGTTCTTTTGGCTGGTGGGTTAATTGGTCCCATAAAGTCTATTTCTCATTTTTCAAATGCCTGTAATGTTACTTGTGGTCATAATGGCATCTCGTCTCTTTTGTTTGGTTTTCCTACCCTTTGATAGATATCGCATCTTTGATAGTATGCCTTTGAGTCTCTGTGAATCGTTGGCCACCATAGTCCTACACATAATACCTTCTACATGATAGCTTTACCCGCATAGTGTCCCCCTGCTATTCCCTCATGGGATTCTGCTAAAACTCTTGGTCTTTCATTCTCTAACACGTATCTTCACAAAATGCTATCTATGCCCATTTTGTATAAGTGTCCCGCAATTAGTTGATAGTCGGTAGCGTGGAATACCAGGTTCTTCTTCTACGCGGTGGTATATTTTTACGATGTAGTACCTGTACTCAAGTACTGAATGATATATGGGAAGTATTCATCAACAATATGTACTGAGAATAACTGTGCATCTGGAAATTTGTCTTCTAAATTCGTAGGTTCTTCTCCATTTGTGACCCTCGATAGGTGGTCATGTCCTGCATTCAATTTCCTGGTTTAACTTTTACTTCAAAGTCGAATTCTTGGAATAGTAGTAACCATCGATAGATTATCCCCCCCAACACTGGCTTGTTGACTAGGTATTTCAGGGCTGAGTGATCTGTGAACATCTTAAAGAGTTTTCCCAATAAGTAATGCCTAAAAATTTGTAGTGCATAGACCATGGCTAGGCCTTCTCTTTCTGTCATGTTATAGTTTTGTTCTGAGTCTGATAACTTTCTTCTTGCAAATGCTATTGGGTGATCCAAGTCTCCCACTCCTAGATGTGCCAAGATAGCTCCAAGTGCTATGGATGATGCATCTACATGCACATGGAATTCCTTTTCCCAGTCTGGAAATACTAATATCGACGCGGTAACCATATTTTCCTTCAAGGTATCCAGACCGTGTTGACACTGGTCGTTCCACTGAAAATTTGTATCCTTCCTTAACAAATTTTCCATTGGTGTTGTGAACTGCACATATCCTTTGATGAATTTCATGTAGTATCCTGTGTGTCCTAATGCTGTCTTAGCTGACGGACTATTTTTGGTGCTGGCAAGTTAACAATGACTGCGATCTTTACTGGATCTACTAATAAACCTTGTTTGCATACTATGTGGCCCAATAGTGTCACACACCCATGACGGGCATAATATAATTTTTTCATTTTTTTCAAGGGACAGAATCCTTGAATTCCAACAGGGGCCTAGTGCAAGCTAGTTCTTACCTTATCCTCCTTCATGTGACCATTACCCGTTACCATAGGCTTAGTTTAAACGACACGTTGCATTTCACGACTTCAGAACTTCCGATGCAAGGCACCCTATCTCCTCCAACGCCCAAGTTCCAAAACCTGATTAGGGGCCTAACAAGCACTAGCCCTCCCACCTATGATCACGGTGTGACCTTCCTCTAAGACTGGGTCCCAGCTCCCATATTTTTCGAGACTTCGTGATTTAGAGAATAACGAATAGTTCTTCCTTCCCTTCCAAATCTCCGACTCTCAAAGATCCGACGGCTCAAAATCCTCTGCTAACCAATGACCCAGATTAAGTCAGCGATTTGCCTTTGTGACTTTGGGAAAGTCTTCACTTCCATTTTCTCGATGACCAAATCTCCAAAACTATGACCTAGCTAAATTGACGGTTCATAGGTCTCTCTCTATCCAATGGCCTAGTTTAAGTCGGGATTTCGCCACTCACAAAGTTGGAAAACTCATCCAGCTCCTCCTCCTTGAAATCTCAAAGTCCGAAGCTCCAAAATTATTCCACTCTAAATATCAATGGCTCTGAGCTTCCCACAAATCCATGGCCCAGATTTTGCCGGGAATTCACATCTCACAAAGTTGGAAATTCCAACCACCTCCATTCCCTGATTCTCCAAATACCGAAATGTCAAGTGCCAGATCAATGGCCTTCAATCCCCGTGATCCGATGACAGTGATTGAATTATGGTTTCCTGATTTAGGAGTTCTAGCAACTCCATCCTTTGACTTCCCTGAGTCGCAAGTCAGAGAAACGTTGATTTCCTGCCACATGTCCCTTCTTGATGGACGGTCCAGATGATTTTGTGAGATCTTACTTCGTGATTTTTTCCTCATCTCAACCTCTGATCTCCCGATACCCATTTTCATGAAATGTATGGATATTCGCCATGTGTCCTTCCATATCCAATGGTCTAGAATGATTTCACATTTTGCAAGTCCTTAAAACTACACCTGTTGACTCTTCTGATGTGCGAGTCAGCGAAATGTTGATCACCCTCCACATGTCCCTTTCGATGGATGGTTTCGATTACTTTGGGTCTTTTAGGACTTTGACGAGTCCACTCTCCCACTACACAAGGGTTAAGATCGACAGTCAAGGTAGCTCTTGATGTATCCTGGGATCTACGGTCCTAATTCCATGGCTACTTGTGAAGGCTAAAGGGGTCAAGGCGTTAACGCCTGCACTCCTCCTCTAGATCCATTGGTCCTGATAGACTTGGGATACTTCCAAAAGGATCTCGTCCATTCATATACCAAATGAAAGGATACTCCCTTTCGATAATTGGACTTGCTATCCTTTTTGAACTTAGGTAATGAAATTCAATTTCTCGGAGCTTCATATTCCCATGAATCTAAAACCTTCGAGAGCTAACTCCTTCTTGCATAGGGTTTCCATACTCGAATCACATAAATCCTTCAGATGGTTCTTGGGTAATTTATCCCTAGTATTAGTCGAGTTTCTGGATAAGGGCTTGGGTACTTCTCAAAGTCCCTGGGCTACTGATCTGAATGAAGTGCCTTCCTAAATCACGAAGTTATGAGCTATGACACCGAGGCAGGGTAATCTCATGGGTTTCCCGTAGCGGTAGCCATACCAAGGATCTTACTTTGACTCTGATACATGATGCAATTCCTTGGGGAAGGTTCCTTCAAGGGATTAAACCAGAACACCAAGAGAATTAGGCAGGTGGGACGATTCTCAGTGGAATGGACTCATGCTCCAGACTTACTCATTTATATAGAAACCAACTGTGGCATATAAGTATACACATGCATTCATTATATCCAATATAAATTACCAGGAAATCATAACATACAGAAACCATTTATGGGCATATAAACATGAGCATGTATCCATGATATTCAATTTAAAATACAAGGCATAAAACACTTATTAGAACCACTAGGCCTGATACGACTGCTGAGAGGGGTGCTTGTTTCCACCCAACCATAGGCTCAGTCATTCCCAATGGATTTATCATTGGCCACCCCCAAGCTTAGGCCACGATGCTCTCAGACTCCATCTCTTACTTCCAACTCAATGGAAGTTGGGGACAAAGGTTACTCTCCTTCTCCCACTACAAGAATAGATGAGGATGAAGGTTACTCTCCTTCTCTTGGCTCTGTCTCTATTCTCTATGATCAGATCTCACTTTTTGGTCTCAATCCTTCCTTGGGCCCGAGATTTTCTTCTCTCATCTTTGCATTCTTCGTAGGCTACCTCCTCTATCCACCACACTTCCCTTCTTTCCTCCCTCGGAAAGGTTACGTGTGGCTCAAATACCCCCGTCCATGGTTAGGTCCGGAAGCCATAACGATGGGTAGTCTTCCCCATCCCACTTACTAGCCTGACGGGAATTCATTCCTGGTCAGAGGGTTGTTATGATCTGAGCAACATTAACTCTAGCATGGTACTGGTTTGGTGGAGGTTATCGCAACCATTCTGGGTTCCCTCCAACACCTTTTCATTAGAAATCGTGGTCTCTCTTTCTTAGAACATCCCCTCTCTCAGTAGTCATGCAACACGTTTGCATTATCCATCAAAATAATAGGATTTACATTCATCGACCTTTATACAAAGGTCCACCAAATTAAACATTCACACTTTGAGTTTTCCATAGTTCCTGGCCAATAAAGTTATATTTACAGACTAGGGGAAATAGGGTGGTACAATTCCCTCCCCCTTAAAGGAATCATCGTCCTCAATGTTCTATCTACCAATATGTTATGTATGTACAGGAGTAAACAAAATCATAAATTCTTGCCTCATGGCATCTTCCATTTCCCACATAGCCTCATCTGGGCCAAAGTGTTTCCATTTCACCTTGACTTGGGCAATGGTTCGATTCTTGAGCGATGTTTCCCTCCTGTCTAGTATGCATTGGGGTTCCAGCAGGAATTCTCCCTCCATTTCCACCTAGATCATAGACCAGTCAATTATATGATTAGCATCATGTGCATATTTTTTTAATAATGAAACATGAAAAACATTATGTGCCTTTACAGTGGGAGTAAGTGCTAGCCTATAGGCTACAGGTCCCACTCTATCTAGGACTTCAAAGGGTCCACAATACTGAGGTGCCAACTTCGCATAGGCTCCCATACTCAGGGAACTCTTTCAGAGTCTAAATCTGAGATAAACATGGTCTCTGGATTTGAACTCTCGAGGAGTTCTCTTTCTGTCGACGTAAATTTTCTGTCAGTCCTGAGCAATTTTCAGATTTTTCCGTATCTGCACTACTTGCTGTTCCATTTCTTTTAGCATGTCAGGTCTGATTGTAATTTTGTCCATTGGATTATTCCAGCTGATTGGGATCTTGCACTATCTACCATAGAGGGCTTCAAAGGGGCTCATATTTAAGGATTCCTAATAACTGTTGTTGTAGGAAAACTCTACCAATGGCAGTTAGTCTTCCCACTTCTTAGGCTGATCCATTACGTGCATTCTTAGCATGTCCTCTACTATTTGGTTTACTCTTTTTGTTTGTCTGTTAGTTTGAGGGTCATAGGCTGTCATGAACAACAATTTAGTCTTGAAACTGACCATTAGGGATTTCCAAACGTTTGAAGTGAATTTGGTATCTCTGTCAGATACAATTTCCTTGGGCATGCCATGCAGTATGAATATCTCCTTCATGAAGATGTTGGCAATATCTAATTCCTTGCAAGTTGACTTAATAGGGATGAAATGGGCAGACTTACTCAGTTTGTCCACCATGACCATGATGACATCATTTTGCTTAGTCTACTTTGGTAATCCAATGATAAAATCCATGGAGATTGTTTCCCATTTCCATTCTGGAATCGCTAGGGATTGTAACAATCCAGCTGGATTCCAGTGCTCTGCCTTAACTTGTTGGCATTCTAGGCACTTAGCTAAATAGTTAGCTATGCATTTATTTAACCCAGGCCAATAGAATTGTTTCCTAGTGGCCGTGATCATCTTCTGATATCCCGGGTGACCAGTGTATGGTCTCTTATGCAGTTCATCCATTATGAACCTCTTCAAGTCGTCACAGTTTGGAATATACAATCTATTTCTGTAAGTCAACAACCCTTCCTCGAGCATTTTGTAGCCTTCATACTTTAGCCCTGAAGGCTCTTGCCTTAGGTATGAAGTCACGGTCTTAAAGAATGCATCTGTCTCTTGTGCATTTCTGATTCTCTCCCTGACATCCATTTTGCAGGTACTTACTGTTGCTAGATGAATCGTTTTTATACTTCTACTAAGGGCATCAACCACCCTATTTTCCTTTCCTTTTATATTTTTTATTTCAAAATCAAATTCACTTAGGACAACCATCCACCTCGCTTGCCTGGCATTGAGTTTTGGTTGATCAAACAGGTGTCTCAATCCACAATGATCTGTAATAAGCACAAATATTCTACCCAGGAGGTAGTGTCTGGACATTTTTAAAGCATGTACTATGACAACCAACTCTAGGTCATGGGTCACATAATTGATCTCATGCTCATTTAATTTCAAAGATGTATATCTTATTAGACGTCCTTCTTGCATAGGGCCAGGAGGTATTTTAGTTCCTAAAATATTTCTTCGCATTTTGACGTCCAAATGAATTTAATCCCCTTTTTCTGAAGGGTAGTGATTGGACAACCAATCTTGGAAAACCCTTTTATGAATATTCTATAGTATCCTGCTAAGCCCATAAAGGACCTAATATTAGATACATCTTTTGGGGTAGGCCATTCCATAATGGATCTGATCTTGTCAGGGTCTACTGCCACCCGTTCCTTAGATATGACATGGCCTAAGTAGTGGACTTGCTTCTGAAAGAAATTGCACTTGCTAAACTTAGCGTAGAGATGATGCTCCCTTAGTACTTGAAGTACGAGTCTAAGATGTTCTTTGTGCTCCTCCCTATTCTTGGAGTAGATTAGGATATCATCAATGAAGACCAATACAAATTTATCTAGAAATTTTCTGAGTACATTATTCATCAAGAACATAAAAGTGGTGGGGGCATTGGTTAACCCAAATGGAACCACCACAAATTCGTAGTGACCATACCTCGTCCTGAAGGTTGTTTTGTGGATGTCTTTGTCCTTAATGCGGACTTGATGGTAGCCAGATATTATGTCGATCTTTGAGAAGATGGATACACCTCCCAATTGGTCGAATAAGTCATCAATTCTTGGTAAGGGGTACTTGTTCTTTATGGTTTCCTTATTGAGTTATCTGTAATCTATGCACAGTCGAAGTGTGCCATATTTATTTTTCACAAATAGGATGGGTGCTCCCCACAAAGATACACTGGGTCCGATGTATCCTTAGTCCATCGTCTCCTTTAGTTGTAGCTTGAGCTCAACAAGCTCTGGCGTGCTCATTCTATATGGAATTCTAGATGTTGGTATCGCTCCCGGTGTAAGTTCTATTGAGAAGTCAATATCCCTTCTCGGAGGTAGACTTGGTACTTCTTTTGGGAATACATCCTTGTATTCTCTTAATATGGGGTGGGCCTCTAGGTTTGGTTTGTCATTTTCAACGAATTCCAACACCTGTATTGCATATAAGGAACACCCTTTTCTGCAATACTTCTTCATTTGAAGGGTCGATATTTGTCTCGCTAAGACAGTCTTCTGAATCCCTTGGAGGGTCATCTTTCTCCCTTCTTCATTTACACATTCTAAAGTTTTATGATAACAATCCATTTTAGTTTTATGAGCATCCAACCAATCCATACTAATCAACAAGTCATAAGATCCCAAGGGAGTATGTTAAGGGTTGCTTGGGTGGGCAATCCACTGTAAGGTAGCTAGAAAGGTAGTAGGGGGGCCCAGAGGGCCCATAGTGATAATAGTGGAGGTCATTCAATGTAAGGTGGAATAGGTCCACTATATTATTAAATAAGACCCACTATGGTAGTTAGATATAATAAATGTAAGAGGACTTTTTAGAAGGTTCTACTTCTAGAAGATTCCTCCTCTAGAATGTTCTTAGGTAATGGTAGCACTATATAAAGGGGCTCAAGCAATGTAATGAGACAGGAAGAGAAGTATTGTATTTGGAGTGGTAGCTCAATAGGAGGATGCCCCCTCGAAGAGGCAAGTGAACAGGAGAGGATCCCTTCCATAATAGGATCCATTGTATGGTGTTTCCCTACCTCAAGGGTTTGGTAATAATAAAGTGTGGTTTCTTCTATATTTGCTCTATGGATCTATTTTGTAGTTGTGTTGATTATATCTTCAGATCTGGTATTGGTACTTAACATCCACCCATGATGAATTGGCAGGCTGGTATAGCCTCTGCCACCTTTCTTTTGGTCCCAGTGGCTAGTTGTACCACCCATGGATTAACATGTCTAATTGGTTGCAGTTTACACTTATCGACAGTCTGAGGGGCTACATAACTCAAATTAGAACCTGGGTCAATTAAAATAGAAATTGGATGGTTGGAACTCATACCTTCCAGCTCCACTACTAAAGCTTGGTGGTCGACTTGATTATTGTCCAGGGCTGCATAGATTCGTGGCATGATCCTAGCCACATCATTGATGGTGGTAGATTCTTGGATATTGTAGACCCTTTTATTGTTTTGTTGTCTATGTCGACAGTCCCTCAATCTATGATTCTCTCCACAACTGCAACATTTTAAGGGTTCCTTATTTAGGTTATCGGTCTTTGTTGGGATTGTCTGAAAAGGTTTATTTCCACTTCGAGAGGGGAAATTTTGCTGATATACACTTCTAGCAGGAAGGATCCCCCTAGAATATTTTCCATAGTTCTTAAATCTTGAGGTTTAAAAATTTTCTTCTGGAATCCTTAACTATTCTTTTTCTTCCAGTCTTCGTTGTTACACCTCAAAATTACTCACTTCGATAGTGTCACAAGTGTCATCATTACAAGTGTTGTAAGTGTCGCATATTGTCTGGAAGTGTCGCATCTTGACCAAAAGTGTTGCAAGTGTCACAAAAATCATACTGCCATCTTGCCTATGTCGTATCCCTAACGACATCATAAAGACACGTAGGACACCTCAAAGACTAGTTTTGAAGAAGAGAAATTAGTTGACAGGGAGTACATACCTTTTCCACTAAAAGAACCACTAAAAAATGGATTTTGGAGAGGAGCACTCCCCTATACACTATCAGGGAGCACCGACACTGACTATCCCTCTTTGGGGGAGTGTTATAATGCTATGGTGCCCCTTTTGGGGGAGCACTACCTTTTCTGAGTGAATTTTTGGTTTGTTGAGCTAAAACAGGGAAGAATCCCCTCAATCTCTAAAGGTGGTTGGATTCGAATCAAAGGTCTAGGCATGATCTTAGGGAAGATCCTCAACTAAAGAAGAAGAATCCTCAACTTATCCCAAATATATCTCAAGTGGTTGAGCCTCTCCAAGGTTATATAAGGAGGCCTTCTCATGGTGAAAGGTACATGGAGAATACAGATTTGAGATACAAAACTTATGATCTCATAAGTGGTATTGACAGGGAATGGAGATTGAGAATTGCATCGAACTTATGATCTCATGAGTGAGATGCCATCAAATAAATTAGTGTAGATTACTTGAGCAAAGGGGTTGGACAAGGAGAACTGGATGAAGCTGCTACACCTCCATCAAAGGATTGTAAGCACTTTTAACTTGTTCTTATCAATAATCAATGCTTGGCCTATTTCTTTCAAATTTATGTTTGTTCCACATGAATTTGTTTGTAGTAGATGGATCTATGTTTGAGCTAATCTCAGTAGAATAGGAAGTCTTTTGTACCTTTATTTGTTTTACAGGACCTATCAGGGAGCTCAGGATCGAAGCTCAGCCAAGACTTTGCAAGGACAAATGTCGTTCACAAGGTACATATATTTCTTCTTCTCCTTCATATATTGGTTTGATTAGATCTAAAAGGATGTCAGTGTCCATGCTAAGCACTCTTCTGTCTTGGCCTTAGAAGTCTAGAGACCAAGAGGGAATCCGCTTGTCCACAGGAGGATTATCCTAGAACACTCGTGGGGTCTTGTCTTGCTCCCAAACTATTCATAACAATACCTCGCCTTCCGGATAGCTTCTTCTAAGATCCTTGGTTCGTTGAACTCAATCCTATCCTGGTAGGTTTGAGGTAATCCACTAATGAACCGCTAAATTTTTTATTTTTCATCTTTTATGTAGGGTACATACCTCAGTAGTTCAAGGAATTTATTGACAAATTCCTCTATGGTGAGCATCCCCAGCCGGAGTTCGTAGAATTCCTTAGTTTTCCCTTCCATGTATTTTTCTCACAGATACTGCTTCCTGACGTATTTATCAAACTGTTTCCATGACAAGTCCTTCTCATGGACTCCTTTCACATTTCTAAGGTCTTCCCAGCATATGGAAGCCTTTCCATTCAGGTTGAAGATGGATATTCGAGCCTTCATGTTTTCGGAGTAGTCATGGAATCTAAAATATTTCTTTAAACCAAGAAGACAAGCTTCCACCTCTTCCCCCTTATTTATCTCTCCGTCGAAAGAGGGAGGTTTGGATTTCTTGAACTCCTCAGGATCTCAGGTTTTGGAATGCTTCCGTTTCTTTCCTTTCTTCTGAGAATGCGAGCTGGCCCTGCTACTAGAAGACCCTTCAGAGTTATCACCTTCCTTTCCAGAGGACTCTCTCGATGAGTGTCCCCTTCCTGCAGGTTGGACCTTCTTCACGGTACTTCTCCCAGTGGGGTCACTTATGGAGTCATGTTTTCAGGTCTCAGGTGGACTCTGACCTCTCTTCTTGTGTCGTCGGTCCGCACGAGTGGCTGTGGGTTCGTGCTGTAGTTGCCTCTGTATGTCGAATAAGCTATATAGAAAGACTACGTTAATTTCTATTTGTTTCTCTTTCTCTTTTATCAATCTCTCATTTTCAGCCTTGAAACTCTGTAGCTCGGCCCTGAGACTTCTTACAGTTTCAGCCAAATCCGGAGGGGTTTCCACCGCCCTCCTTTCACCAGATTCCTCATATCTATTATGGGAGCCATCCCCCACTTCATGGCATGTCATCATCCTTTAGTATTGGGGTATTCCCGTGATTCACTAACTGTTCAAGTGTTTCCAAAAACACATATAGTTAGCTAATAGTCTATTAGTTCATGCACAATACACGGTTTAAAACTTCTTAATGTACACACACAGTAGAAGGTTTCATTCCTTTCCTTAATAATATTTTTAAATCAAACTTCTTAAGAAAGAGGTAAGGTAGGGTGTCACTCCTTGGAAAGTATCCATATAGAGTTACTTAAGTGACTCTTCCATAAGCCCAAGTAGGCTAAGTGTTGTAACCATGCTCTGATACCATTTTGTCACACACCCACAATGGGCATAATAAATTTTTTTCCTTTCTTTTGAGGGACAGAATTCTTGAATTCCTATAGGGGCCTAGTGAAGGCTAGATCTTCCCTTATCCTCCTCCATGTGACCACTACCCACGACCATAGGCTTAGTTTAAATGGTGCATCACGTTTTGCGACTTCGGAACTTCCGATGCAAGGCGCCCTATATCCTCCAACTCCCGAGTTATGAAACCCGATTAGGGGCCTAACAAGCACTATCCCTCCCACCTATGATCATGGTGTGGCCTTCCACTAAGGCTGGGTTCCAACTCCCATATTTTTTGGGACTTCATGATTCAGAGAATAACAAACAGTTCTTCCTTCCCTTCTAAATCTTTGAATCTCGAAGATCTGATGACTCCAAACCCTCTGCTAACCAACGACCCAGATTAAGTGAACATTTTCCTTCATGACTTTGGGAAAGTCTTCACTTCCATTTTATCGATGACCAAATCTTTGAAACCATGACCAAGATAAATCGACGGTTCACAGGTCTCTCTCTATCCAACGGCCTAGATTAAGTCAAGATTTCGCCACTCAGGAAGTTGGAAAAATTGTCCAACTCCTCCTCCTTGAAATCCAAAAGTCCGAAGCTATGGAATTCTTCCACTCCACATATCAATGGCTCTGAGCTTCCCACAAATCCATGACCCAAATTTTTACAGGACTTCACGTCTTGCAAAGTTGGAAAGGTCGACCGCCTCCATTCCCCAATTCCTGAAATACCGAAATCTCAAGCGCCAGATCAACGACCTTCAATCCCCATGATCCGATGACTGTGATCAAATCATGGTTTCATGATTCAGGAGTTCTAGAAACTCTGTCCTTTAACTTCCTTGAGTTGTGGGTCAGTGAAATGATGATCTCCCGCCATGCATCCTTTCTCGATGGATGGTCTGGATGATTTCGTGAGATCTTACTTCACGAGTTTTTCCTCGTCTCCAACTCTGATCTCTCGATACCCATTTTCACAAAATGTATGGATATTTGCCACGTGTCCTTCCCAATCCAATGGTCTAGAATGATTTCACATTTCGTGAGTCCTTAAAACTTCACCCATTGACTCTTCTGATGTATGAGTCAGTGAAATTTTGATCGCCCTCCACGTGTCCCTTCCGATGGACGGTTCCGATTACTTAGGGGCTTTCAGGACTTTGACGAGTCCACTCTCCCACCTACACAAGGGTTAAGATCGATGGTCAAGGTAGCTCCTGATGGATCCTAGGATCTACGGTCTTGATTCCATCACTACTTGCGAATATTGAAGGGATCGAGGCACTAACACCTGCACTCCTCCTCTAGATCCATTGGTCCTAACAGACTTGGGATACTTCTGAAAGGATATCGTCCGTTCGTCTACCAAACAAAAGGATACTCCCTTTCGATAATTGGACTCGCTATCCTTTCTGAACTTAGGTAACGAAATTCAGTTTCTCGGAGCTTCATATTCCCACGACTCCGAAACCTTCGAGAGATAACTCCTTCTTGCACAGGGTTTCCAGACCCGGATCACATAAATCCTTTAGATGGTTCTTGGGTAATTTATCCCTAGTCTTAGTCGAGTTTCTAGATAAGGGCTTGGGTACTTCTCAAAGTCCCTAGTCTACTGACCTGAATGAAGTGCCTTCCTAACTCACTGAGTTATGAGCTATGAAACCGGGGTAGGTGTTACCGATGATTTTGGTCATCATGATGATGTATTGATGATGGTGTACTCAGGCTCCTCATAAGAACTTTCTCCTAAGAAAAGTGACATTCATCTCTTCCCAGAAAAATTACTTTTGAAGAGAGTTCGCAGGTTGCTAATATCCTAGGGTGCGAGAATGACCTATTCTCACAGGCTGCCTTAAGCCAGCGTGTGAACTTCTCACACTGTGCTAGATAGCTAGGGTGTGAACTTGTTATAAAGCTTGGAAAAAGATGAATTCTCGATGGTTCTAGAAGGGAATCTTCT
>JASDQU010373582.1:242651-259444 GCA_032191745.1 Picea mariana
TTCGTCCCTCTGTCGTGTGAGAGCTTGCTCAAGCAACAGATTGATAGGATCATCTGCTCCGTAGTTTTTCTTTTCTTCCACCATTGAGGGTTTCTTGAGTGTGCGAGAGCAATTTTCTTCAAGAGAGACAAGATCAAGACCCAAATTTCTATACTCGGACCTCATCGGGGACATGCACTGAAAAATGATCAAGCGTAGCCTGCTCTGATACCACTGATCCAGATTATTTTCAGCACAAAATGAGAGAGGAGATATAACACATAAATATTTAGAGATATTGCAAGAGAGACAACAATATAGCAGAGATATTGTGGAAATAACAAGATTCATAGATATACAGTAATACATGATTTCTATTAATGAAATAAATGTACAGAGACTGTAAAAATACAGAGTGAAAGACTCACTAGAATGGTGGTAGCTTATCTCTGAGAAGAGATGTGACGGCTACTAGCATTCACAAGAAGATGATTACAATGAGGCTCTGAAGGCATTTTTACAATAAGCAGGAATTCAAAAAACCCTAGACATCCAAAAACCTAACCCTAGGAGATGAAGCGCCAAAAGTCATGTGGGCCCCGTTTGGGTAAGTTAGTACATCAACTTCCCGGGGTCGTAACTTTTACATACGATCTCCGTTTTAGGTGTATGAGCTTGTTGGAAAGGTATCGTCGAGGAGATTAATTTTGGGGGATCAATTATGCCTTCAACTATAATTAAGAACCTTGATATCGAAAAAACTTCATTTGGGCCCTCAAAATGGCCGCGGAAGTTAAAACCTGCTAAAAATAGTAAATTGCCAAAATTGCCAGAAAACTGTTTTGAGCTAGTTGGAAAAGGTGGGTGGCCACCGATATCCACCTAGATAATTCCTCCTCTAGATACATTGGTCCTAACAGACTTGGGATACTTCCAAAAGGATCTCATCTGTTTGTCTACCAAACGAAAGGATACTCCCTTTCGATAATTGGACTCGCTATCCTTTCTGAACTTAGGTAATGAAATTCAATTTCTCGGAACTTCATATTCCCATGAATATGAAACCTTCGAGAGCTAACTCCTTCTTTCACAGGGTTTCCATACCTGAATCACATAAATCCTTCAGATGGTTCTTGGGTAATTTATCTCTAGTCTTAATCAGGTTTCTGGATAAGGGCGTGGGTACTTCTCAAAGTCCCTAGGCTACTGACCTAAATGAAGTTCCTTCCTAACTCACTGAGTTATGAGATATGACACTGAGGCAGGGTAATATCATAGGTTTACCATAGTGGTAGCCATACCAAGGATCTTACTCTGACTCTGAGACATGATGCAATTCCCTGGGGAAGGTGCCTTCAAGGGATTAAACCAGAACACCAAGAGAATCAGGCAGGTGGGATGATTCTGAGTGGAACAGAATCATGCTTCAGACTTACTCACTTATATAGAAACCAACTATGGCATATAAATATACACATGCATTCATTATTTCCAATCTAAATTACAAGGAAATCATAACATACATAAACCATTTATGGGCATATAAACATGAGCATGTATCCATGATATTCAATTCAAAATACAAGGCATAAAACACTTATCAGAACCACTAGGCATGATGCGACTGCTGAGAGGGGTGATCATTTCCACCCAACCATAGGCTCAGTCACTCCCAATGGATTTATCACTGGCCACCCTCGAGCTTAGGCCACGATGCTCTGAGACTCCATCTCTTACTTCTAACTCAATGGAAGTCGGGGACGAAGGTTACTCTCCTTCTCCCAATACATGAATAGATGAGGACAAAGGTTACTCTCCTTCTCCTGGCTCTGTCTCTATTCTCTATGATCAAAACTCACTTTTTGGTCTCAATCCTTTCTCGGACCCGAGAGTTTCTGCTCTCATCTCTGCATTCTTTGCAGGCTACCCCCTCTGTCCACCATGATTCCCTTCTTGCCTCCCTCAGAAAGGTTGCGTGTGGCTCGAATCCCCCCATCCGTGGTCAGGTTCAGAAGCCATACTGGGGGAAACAGGGTGTTACAATTCCCTCCCCCTTAAAGGAATCATCATTCTCAATGTTCTATCTACCAATATGTTATGTCTTTACAGGAGTTAACATAATCATAAATTCTTGCCTCATGGCAACTTCCATTTCCCACGTAGCCTCATCTGGGCCAAAGTGTTTCCATTTCACCTTGACCTGTGCAATGGTTCAATTCCTGAGTGATGTTTCCTTCATGTCTAGTATGCATTGAGGTTCTAGCAGGAATTATCCCTCCAGTTCCACCTGGATCACAAAACATTCAATTATATGATTAGCATCATGTGCATATTTTTTTAATAATGAAACATGAAAAAAATTATGTGCCTTTACAATGGGAGTAAGTGCTATCCTATAGGCTATCCACAATAATGAGGTGCCAACTTGGCACAGGCTCCCATACTCAGGGAATTCTTCCGTGGTCTAAATATGAGATAAACATGGTCTCTGACTTTGAACTCTCGGGGAGTTCTCTTTCTGTCTGCGTAACTTTTCTATCGGTCCTGAGCAATTTTCAGATTTTACCATATCTGCACTACTTGCTGTTCCATTTCTTTCAGCATGTCGGGTCTGATTATAATTTTGTCCACTGGATTATTCCAGCTGATTGGGATCTTGCATTGTCTACCATAGAGGGCTTCAAAGGGTCTCATCTTTAAGGATTCCTGATAATCGTCGTTGTAGGAAAACTCTACCAATGGCAGTTAGTATTCCCACTTCTTAGGCTGATGCATTACATGCATTCTTAGCATGTCCTCTACAATTTGGTTTACTCTTTCTGTTTGTCCATTAGTTTAAGGGTGATAGGTTGTGATGAACAACAATTTAGTCTCGAAACTGGCCATTAGGGATTTCCAAAAGTTTGAAGTGAATTTGGTATCTCTGTCATATACAATTTCCTTGGGCATGCCATGCAGTATGAATATATCCTTCATGAAGATGTTGGCAATACCTATTTCCTTGCAAGTTGACTTAACATGAATGAAATGGGCAGACTTACTCAGTTTGTCCACCACAACCATGATGGCATCATTTTGCTTGGTCTACTTTGGTAATCCGGTGATGAAATCCATGGAGATTGTTTCCCATTTCCATTTTGGAATCGGTAGGGATTGTAACAATCCAGTTGGATGGCGGTGCTTTGCCTTAACTTGCTAGCATTCTAGGCACTTAGCTAAATAGTTAGCTATGTATTTATTTAACCTAGGCCAATAGAATTTTTTCCTAGTGGCCATGATCATCTTTTGATATCCCGGGCGGCCAGTGTATGGTCTCTGATGCAGTTCATCCATTATGAACCTCTTCAAGTCGTCACCGTTTGAAATATACAATCTATTTCTGTAAGTTAGTAGCCCTTCCTCGAGAACTTTGTAGCCTTCATACTTCAGCGCTGTAGTCTCTTGTCTTAGGTATGAAGTCACGGTCTTAAATAATGCATCTGTCTCTTGTGCATTTCTGATTCTCTCCCTGACATCCATTTTGCAGGTACTTATTGTTGCTAGATGAATCATTTTTATACTTCTGCTAAGGGCATCGACCACCATATTTTATTTTCCTTTTATATGTTTGATTTCAAAATCAAGTTCACTTAGGAGATCCATCCACCTCGCTTGTCTGGCATTGCGTTTTGGTTGATCAAACAGGTGTCTCAATCCACAATGATCTGTCATAAGCACAAATATTCTACCCAGGAGGTAGTGTCTCCACATTTTTAAAGCTTGTACTATGGCAACCAACTCTAGGTCATGGGTCACATAATTGATCTCATGCTCATTTAATTTCCAGGACATATATTATATTACACGTCCTTCTTGCATAAGGACTCCTCTGAGTCCTTCCTTGCAGGCATATGTACACACAAGGAAATCATAATCCGGGTCTGCAATATTTAGCATAGGTGCATGGGTCAGGAGGTATTTTATTTTCTAAAATATTTCTTCGCATTTTGACGTCCAAATGAATTTAATCCCCTTTTTCTGAAGGGTAGTGATTGGACAACCAATCTTGGAAAACCCTTTTATGAGTATTCTATAGTATCCTGCTAAGCCCATAAAGGACCTAATATTAGATACATATTTTGGGGTAGGCCATTCCATAATGGATCTGATCTTGTTAGGGTCTACTACCACCCCTTCCTTATATATGACATGGCCTAAGTAGTGGACTTGCTTTTGAAAGAAATTGCACTTGCTAAACTTAGCGTAGAGATGATTCTCCTTTAGTACTTGAAGTACGAGTCTAAGATGTTCTTCATGCTCCTCCCTATTCTTGGAGTAGATTAGGATATCATCAATGAAGACCAATACAAATTTGTCTAGAAATTTTCTCAGTACATTATTCATCAAGAACATAAAAGTGGTGGGGGCACTGGTTAACCCAAATGGCACCACCACAAATTCGTAGTGACCATATCTCATCCTGAAGGTTGTTTTGTGGATGTCTTTGTCCTTGATCCGGACTTGATGGTAGCCAGATATTAGGTCGATCTTTGAGAAGATGGATGCACCTCCCAATTGGTCGAATAGATCATCGATTCTTGGTAAGGGGTACTTGTTCTTTATGGTTTCCTTATTGAGTTGTCTATAATCTATGCACAATCAGAGTGTGCCATATTTCTTTTTCACAAACAAGACGGGCGCTCCCTAAAGATATACACTGGGTCGGATGTAGCCTTAATCCATCACCTCCTTTAGCTGTAGCTTGAGGTCAACAAGCTCTAGTGTGCTCATTCTGTATGGCATTCTAGATGATGGTACCGCTCCCGGTGTAAGTTCTATTGAGAATTCAATATCCCTTCTCGGAGGTAGACCTGGTACTTCTTCTGGGAATACATCCTTGCATTCTCTTAATATGGGGTGGGCCTCTAGGTTTGGATTGTCATTTTCAATGGATTCCAACACCTGTATTGCATATAAGGAACACACTTTTCTACAATACTTCTTCATTTGAAGGGATGATATTTGTCTCACTGAGACAGTCTTCTGAATCCCTTGGAGGGTCATCTTTATCCCTTCTTCATTTACACATTCTAAAGTTTTATGATAACAATCAATTTTAGTTTTATGAGCATCCAACCAATCCATACTAATCAACAAGTCATAAGATCCCAAGGGAAGTATGTTAAGGGTCGCTTGGGTGGACAATCCACCCATGATGAATTGGCAGGCTGGTATAGCCTCTACCACCTTTCTTTTGGTCCCAGTGGCTAGTTGTAGCACCCATGGTTTAACATGTCTAATTGGTTGTAGTTTACACTTATCGATAGTCTGAGGGGCTACATAACTCAAATTAGAACCTAGGTCAATTAAAATAGAAATTGGATGGTTGGCGATCATACCTTCCAGCTCCACTACTGAAGCTTAGTGGTTGACTTGATTATTGTCCAGGGCTGCATAGATTCATGGCATGCTCCTAGCCACATCATTGACGGTGGTAGATTCTTGGATATTGTAAACCCCCTTATTGTTTTGTTGTCTATGTGGGCAGTCCCTCAATCTATGATTCTCTCCACAACTCCAACATTTTAAGGGTTCCTTATTTAGGTTATCGGTCTTTGTTGGGACTGTCTGAAAAGGTTTATTTTCACTTTGAGAGGGCAAATTTTACTGATATACACTTCTAGTAGGAAGAACCCCCCTATAATATTTTCCATAGTTCTTAAATCTTGAGGATTTAAAAATTTTCTTTTGGAATCCCGAACTATTCTTTTTCTTCCAGTCCTCATTGTTACACCTCAAAATTACTCACTTTGATAGTGTCGCAAGTGTCGTCATTACAAGTGTTGTAAGTGTCGCATCTTGACCAAAAGTGTTGCAAGTGTCACAAACATCATACTACCATCTTGCCTATGTCATACCTCTAACGACATCATAAAGACACTTAAGACACCTCAAAGACTAGTTTTGAAGAAGAGAAATCAGTTGACAGGGAGTACAAGCCTTTTGCCACTGAAAGAACCACTCAAAAATGGATTTTGGAGAGGAGCGCTCCCCTATACACTGCCAGGGATCACCGACACTCCCTATCCCTCTTTGGGGGAGCGTTATAATGCTCTGGTGCCCCTTTTTGGGGAGCGCTGCCTTTTCTGAGCGCATTTTTGGTTTGTTGAGCTAAAACAGGGAAGAATCCCCTCAATCTCTTAAGGTGGTTGGATTCAAATCAAAGGTCTAGGCATGATCTTAGGAAAGATCCTCAACTGAAGGAGAAGAATACTCAAATTATCCCAAATATCTCTCAAGTGGTTGAGCCTCTCCAAGGTTATATAAGGAGGCCTTCTCATGGTGAAAGGTACATGGAGAATACAGATTTGAGATACCAAACTTATCATCTCATAAGTGGTATTGATAGGGAATGGAGATTGAGAATTGCATCAAACTTATGATCTCATGAGTGAGATGCCATCAAATAAATCAGTGTAGATTACTTGAGCAAAGGGGTTGGACAAGGAGAACTGGATGAAGCTGCTACACCTCCATCAAAGGATTGTAAGCACTTTTTACTTGTTCTTATCAATAATCAATGCTTGGCCTGTTTCTTTCAAATTTATGTTTGTTCCACATGAATTTGTCTGCAGTAGATGGATCTATGTTTGAGCTAATCTTAGTAGAATAGGAAGTCTTTTGTACCTTTATTTGTTTTACAAGACCTATCAGGGAGCTCAGGATCGAAGCTCAAGTAGGACTTTGCAAGGAAAAACGTCATTCACAAGGTACATATATTTGTTCTTCTCCTTCATATATTGGCTTGACTAGATCTAAAAGGATGTCAGTGTCCATGTTAAGCACTCTTCTATCTTGGCCTTAGAATTCTAGAGACCAAGAGGGAATCCTCTTGTCTGCAAGAGGATTATCCTAGAACAATCGTGGGGTCTTGTCTTGCTCCCAAACTATTCATAACAATACCTTGCCTTATGGATAGCTTCTTCTAAGGTCCTTGGTTCATCAAACTCAATCCTATCCTGGTAGGTCTAAGGTAATCCACTAATGAACTGCTACATTTTTTTATTTTTCATATTTTATGTAGGGTACATACCTCAGTAGTTCAAGGAATTTATTGACAAATTCCTCTATGGTGAGCTTCCCCAGCCGGAGTTCATATAATTCCTTAGTTTTCCCATCCATGTATTTTTCTCACAGATACTGCTTCTTGAAGTATTTCTCAAACTGTTTCCATGACAAATCCTTCTCATGGAATCCTTTCACATTTCTAAGGTCTTCCCAGCATATGGAAGCCTTTCCATTCAGGTTTAAGATGGATATTCGAGCCTTCAAGTTTTCGGAGTAGTCATGGACTCTGAAATATTTCTTTAAACGAAGCCAAGCTTCTGCCTCTTCCCCCTTCTTTATCTCTCTGTTGAAAGAGGGTGGTTTGGCTTTCTTGAACTCCTCAAGACCTCAGGTTTTGGAACGCTTTTGTTTCTTTCCTTTCTTCTGAGAATGGGAGTTGGCCTTGCTACTAGAAGACCCTTCGAAGTTATCAGCTTCCTTTCCAGAGGACTCTCCCGATGAGTGTCCCCTTCCTGCAGGTTGGACCTTCTTCATGGTACTTCTCCCAGTGGGGTCACTTATGGAGTCATGTTTTCGGGTCTCAGGTGGACTCTGACCTCTCTTCTTGTGTCGTCAGTCCACATGACTGGTTACGGGTTCGTGCTGCAGTTTCCTCTGTATGTCGAATAAGATCTATAGCAAGACTATGTTAATTTCTGTTTTTTTTCTCTTTATCCTTTATCAATATCTCATTGTCAGCCTTGAAACTCTGTAGCTCGGCCCTGAGACTTCTTACAGTTTCATCCAGATCCAGAGGGTTTTCCACTGCCCTCCTTTCATCAGATTCCTCATATCTATTATGGGAGCCATACCCCACTTCATGGCATGTCATAATCCTTTAGTATTGTGGTCTTCCCATGATTCACTAACTGTTCAAGTGTTGCCAAAAACACATATAGTTAGCTAACAATATATTAGTTCATGAACAATACACGGTTTAAAACTTCTTAATGTACACACATAGTAGATGGTTTCATCCCTTTCCTTAATAATCTTTTTAAATCAGACTTCTTAAGAAAGAGGTAAGGTAGGGTGTCACTCCCTATAAAGTATCCATATAGAGTTACTTACTTGAATCGTCCATAAGCCCAAGCAGGCCAAGTGTTGTAACCATGCTCTGATACCATTTTGTCACACACCCACAATGGGCATAATAAATTTTTTGCCTTTTTTGCAAGGGACAGAATCCCTAAATTCCTATAGGGGCCTAGTGTAGGATAGCTCTTCCCTTATCCTCCTCCATGTGACCACTACCCATGACCATAGGCTTAGCTTAAACGGTGCGTCATGTTTCGTGACTTCAGAACTTTCGATGCAAGGTGCCCTATCTCCTCCAACTCCCGAGTTTCGAAACTCGATTAGGGGCCTAGAAAGAACTATCCTTCCCACCTATGATCACGGTGTGGCCTTCCTCTAAGGCTGGGTTCCAACTCCCATATTTTTTGGGACTTTGTGATTCAAATAATAACAAAAAGTTCTTCCTTCCCTTCCAAATCTCCGACTCTCGAAGATCTGATGACTCCAAACCCTCTGCTAACCAACGACCCAGATTAAGTCAGTGACTTGCCTTCATGACTTTGGGAAAGTCTTCACTTCCATTTTCCTGATGACCAAATCTCTGAAACTGTGACCAAGCTAAATCGACGGTTCACAGGTCTCTTTCTATCCAACGACCTAGATTAAGTCGGGATTTCGCCACTCGCGAAGTTGGAAAAAGTGTCCAACTCCTCCTCCTTGAAATCCCAAAGTCCGAAGCTCCGAAAATCCTCCACTCTACATAACAACGACTCTGAGATTCCCACAAATCCATGACCCAAATTTTTTCGGGACTTCACATCTCGCAAAGTTGGAAAGGTCGAACGCCTCCATTCCCTGATTCCCGAAATACCAAAATCTCAAGTGCCAGATCAACGACCTTCAATCCCCATGATCCGACGACTATGATCAAATCATGGCTATGCAATTCAGGAGTTCTAGAAACCCTGTCCTTTGACTTCCCTGAGTTGTGAGTCAGTGAAATGCTGATCTCCCGCCACGCGTCATTTCTCGATGGACGGTCTGGATGATTTCGTGAGATATTATTTCGCGAGTTTTTCCTCGTCTCCACCTATGATCTCCCGATACCCATTTTCATGAAATGTATGGATCTTCGCCACATGTCCTTCCCAATCCAATGGTCCAAAATGATTTCACATTTTTCGTGTCCTTAAAACTTCACCCGTTGACTCTTCTGATGTACGAGTTAATGAAATGTTGATCACCCTCCACGTGTCCCTTCCAATGGATGGTTCCAATTACTTAGGGGCTTTCAGGACTTTGAAAATTCCACTCTCTCACCTACACAAGGGTTAAGATTGATGGTCAAGGTAGCTCTCGATGGATCCTGGGATCTACAATCCTGATTCCATCCCTACTTGCGAAGACTGAAGGGGTCGAGGCATTAACGCCTGTGCTCCTCCTCTAGATCCATTGGTTCTGATAGACTTGGGATACTTCTGAAAGGATCTCATCCATTCATCTACCAAATGAAAGGATACTCCATTTCGATAATTGGACTTGCTATCCTTTCTGAACTTAGGTAACGAAATTCAATTTCTTGGAGCTTCATATTCCCACGACTCCGAAACCTTCGAGAGCTAACTCCTTCTTGCACAAGGTTTCCAGACCCGGATCACATAAATCCTTTAGATGGTTCTTGGGTAATTTATCCCTAGTCTTAGTCGAGTTTCTAGATAAGGGCTTGGGTACTTCTCAAAGTCCCTAGGCTACTGACCTGAATGAAGTGCCTTCCTAACTCATAGAGTTATGAGCTATGAAACTGGGGTAGGGTAATCTCATGGGTTTACCGTAGTGGTATCCATACCAAGGATCTTACTCCAACTCTGAAACATGATGCAATTCCCTAGGGAAGGTGCCTTCGAGGGATTAAACCAAAACACCAAGAGAATTAGGCAGGTGGGACGATTCTTAGTGGAATAGACTCATGCTCCAGACTTACTCATTTATATAGAAACCAACTGTGGCATATAAGTATACACATGCATTCATTATTTCCAATCTGAATTACTAGGAAATCATAGCATACAGAAATCATTTATGGGCATATAAACATGAGCATGTATCCATGATATTCAATTCAAAATACAAGGCATAAAACACTTATCAGAACCACTAGGCGTGATGCGACTGCTGAGAGGGTTGCTCATTTCCACCCAACCATAGGCTCAGTCACTCCCAATGGATTTATCACTGGTCACCACCGAGATTAGGCCATGATGCTCTGAGACTCCATCTCTTACTTCCATCTCAATGGAAGTTGGGGACAAAGGTTACTCTCCTTCTCCCAATATAGGAATAGATGAGGATGAAGGTTACTCTCCTTTTCCTGGATCTGTCTCTATTCTCTGTGATCATAATTCACTTTTTTCTCTCAATCCATCCTCGGACCTGAGATTTTCTGCTCTCATCTCTGCATTCTTCATAGGCTGCCCCCTCTGTCCACCACGCTTCCCTTCTTGCCTCCCTTAGAAAGGCTGTGTGTGGCTCAAATCCCCCCATCCGTGGTCAGGTCCAGAAGCCATACCGATGGGTAGTCTACCCCATCCCTCATTAACTCTTGAGGAGGCCCTTCCCACCTACCATTCTGACACAAATTCATTCATGGTCAGAGGGTTGTTCTGATCTGAGCAACATTAACTCCAACATGGTACTGGTTCAATGGAGGTTATCGTAACCATTTCGGGTTCCCTCCAACACCTTTTCATTAGAAATCATGGTATCTCTTTCTTATCACATCCCCTCTCTCAGCAGTCATGCAACATGTTTCCATTATCCATCAAAATAACTCGATTTATATTCATCGACCTTTATACAAAGGTCCACCAAATTAAACATTCACACTTTGAGTTTTCCATAGTTCCTGGCCAATAAAGTTATATTTACAGACTGGGTGAAACAGGGTGTTACAAATAGTATCCCAAACGGTGTTCCAAATATGAATTTCTTGATGTTCAGTGATATCTGACACTGTTTGCATCGTTCTAACACCAGCCGTAAAACTTCCACATGGTTTTTCAACAGACTATATACTGTCCAATAATCCAGGTATACTCCAAGAAACTGATGGATGAATTCTTTAAATGCTGCAATGACCACTCTGGAAAATATTGCGGGTGCATTCTTCAGTCCAAACGGCATGACTGTGTACTGATAATATCCCCATTCTATCACGAGTGTGGTCTTGTTTCTGTCCTCCTATGCTATCTTAATTTGATGGTAGCCTGAGAATCCATCAGTGAATGAGTAAGCTTCATGTCCTCCCACATTCTCTAACACTTCATCTATGAATGATGTAGGGAATGGTTCGTGTAGGCATGCATCGTTCAACTTCCTCAAGTCGACGCATATCCTGATCCCTCCTTGTTTCTTGTCCTATACTACTATTGGAATTATCCATTCTAACTCCTCAACCAGTTCTATGATGCCGGCTTCGAGCATCCTGTCAATCTCAACATTGACTTTCTGTTTGTATATTGGGTTCAATCTATAGGGTCATTGTCTGATAGGTCTCGTGTCTGATCTAAGTGGTATCTTCATTTCTCCTAGTTCTCTGGCTATACCCTTCATCTATGTGAATGTTGTGGGAAAGAGGTCAGTGTATTCACGCAACAACTCTGTGATACTTTCTACCATTTTCTCATCCCAGTAATCTCCAATGTTGGCCATTTTGGGCTGCTCAGCTATCCCGATGTTAAATTTCTTTACCTTGATTGGTGCAGAAATGACTTTTGATTCTATGGGTAGTCCTTCCACATATCTTTTTCCTTCTACTTCTTCAATCTAAATATCGCGCAGGTCATATTTGTTTGGTGCTTCCTCCTGTACATGGTAACATGACAACAGTTCCTTGACTGTCTGCTTGTTCCGATATTGTTCTTCTATGATAAGTTCTATTTCTGGTTCTTTGATGAATATGACTCCTCTGATCCATTTAAGGGATGCATCTATGTTGGGGTTCTCATGCTCGAATGAGAAAGTGACTGTAAAATTCTGTTGCAATGTCCTCCATGTCATAGTTCCTTTGCACAATTCCTGGTCCATATACCAATTCGTTGGTATGCCCTCTAGAGTATGTATGAAGTGATGACGCCATTCCTCTGGTGGTGTCATTTTAGTCTATGGAAACTGGGTGGTTCTCTGATTTATGTGCCTATCCATCTTACTACGCGGTCTATTCTTGCACATCTTCTCGTGGATACTTAGTGTACCCTCTGCTGCCAGTTTTCTAACCCGATGTCTGAGTCTGTTGCACATGAAGTAATGTTCCACCAAATGAGTACCCCATCTGTAGCTGGGTTTACATAATCCTCATCATGTGCAGTTGTTCTGTACAACTGGCCGATTTCCTCTAAGTCTAGGCAAGTAGGTTCTACAAACCTCTCCCCTTCTGATGGGTTTAAGGGTGCAATGAACTTGTATTCTCTGGACTCAAATGTCATTTTCATGGTTTTCAAATTGATTATGGCCTAGTTTTCGAATGCCCAATCCAGACCAAGTAATGTTGGGTAAGGTGTTGTGTCATCCACTATTTCAATGACTTCAAAATCTTCTTTAGTGCACACTACATCAAGATATACGGTCACTCCTTTCAGTCTACCTATTGGTAAGACTCTGTGCTGATTTGCTAGTTTCAATTGAACAGGTGAGTATCATAATGTTGGCTCTCCCATGCATTTCCATGTCTTTTTTGGTAATACATTCACTTCAGATCCTAGATCTAGTATAATGTCTCCCATATTGAAATCACCGATGTTAGCATTTAGTCTAAATTCCCTACTTGTTCTTCTTCTTGTGTGTAGGTGATTAATTGTTTTTGGTTATAGCTTTTCTTCTGTCTCACTGCTACATTTCTCTAGGATGTTTTTCAATATCTTCACAAATGAGGGATCACTTAATACTTTTACACATGATTGCAAAAATCCTTTGATTATACGTACTTGTCCCATGGGCTGCATCCCATTGGTATGATCCAGTGATGGTGGAATCTCATATTCTGGTGCTTCCTTGTAATGTTGCACAATTGAAGTCGACACCATGTCCTCCTTCTGAAATTCTTGTCTGGCCTCCTTAAAGGTCTCCTTTTCCTTTTGCACATCGAACTGCTTTATTGGTTCAACATTCTTCTTTACCCATTGGTTTTGTACTAGTTCCTATCGAACTGCATCATTCCTTTTTTTTGTTCCTCCAGGAGTGACTATATTGATATTCCGTCCATCATCCCTTGCTTCGGTTAAAATCCACTAAACATTCTGATTGTTCTAGCTCCTCTTTTCCTAAATATTGACTAGTAATGTTGGACATTCCATTGTATCGTGGTCCGATGTGCGACAATACATACAAGTCACTGGTGGTAGTCGACATTCCCATGCATAATGTCTCGATTGTTGACAATTGTGACATGTGACTGGTCCTCTACCACGTCCTCTACCTCCTCTGGTTCATACTCCTCCTCTGTAGCCTGCTCGATCACCTCTCGACGCATTATACCATGGAACTTGATTATACTGCGTGGTGTTGTATTGGGGCTATGCCAGGGTGTATTGCGGTTGCACGTTATTGTATGATGGTTGCGCAATGTTATACTACTGCTGTGTAGTGTTGTATGTAGTTGGAACTAGATTGAACTGTGGTGTTGCTTGCCCCATCATCAGTTCAGCCTGTACTCTATATGCATCTGATGTTCTTTCTCGCATCAGCTCCATAGTTCTGCAATCTTTATCGTCGTGGCCCACTGACTTACAGAAGGTGCAATATGAACTCTTTGGAACTGTCTGGTATTTCTACATCATCGTGCAGTGATAAGGGTCGTGACCTGATTTCTTGCATATTTCGCACCATAGTCCACCTAGTGGTAACGGATTTGGCATACCTGCTGCCATATACTGTGAAAATGTTGGGCACTCGTTCTTGTGGTGTCCTTCTGTCCTTGTTCTTATTCTAGTTTAGGTGAAATGTTAGATTCTTCAAATCCTCCTTCAATTCTTCGATAGCTAGGTCCATCTATTGGTACTGGTTCTCTTCCAGTTGCAAGGCTGCCTACAGAGCCTCTGTCTGCATCTAAAATTTTTGTTGTTGTAAATGATATTTTAAGTGTGGGAGTAGTGAGTTGACAAACAGGTGTTGATGCTGCATATCAGTGATAAGGTATTTTAACTTTCCCTTTAGTCATTTGAATCTCTGGTTATTCTCCCATACATATTCTCCTAGTTTCTGTCTTATTTCAATCATCTCATTCATGTACTGATCCTCTGAGATCAGATTCTGGAACTCATTTATTAATAGCTTCTTAAAGTCGAATAGTGTCCTTGTCGTCCCAGGGGCACAGTTTGTGTCTAGACTCATGTACTAGTCTATTGCACGGTCTCTTAGCGTAATCGTTAGCTGCACGAGTTTGGTATCTTCATCAGTGATTTGTTTTTCTTCCCAGATATTTTCACAAATGAACAAATGATTCTCAAGGTCTTATACTACTTCTCCTTGAAATTCTGGTAATTTGATAGTGGGATCGTGTCCTGACATTCTAAATACTAAACTACTACCTCCTCCATGTGGTGTAGTTACTTGACTAGTGCTGCCTGAACTAGCTCCTCCAGTTGTTGGCAAATATTGAACAAGCAACGAATACGTGTTGATGGTTGTTTTCATTAATGGCAACAGTGGAGACAGCAGGATAAGAAGGACAACACATCGTGGGGATTCGGAAGTAAAAGCTCAGGAGGAACAGCATTGAAGAAAATGTGCGCAGCAAGAGCTTACAGAGAAAAAGGAAGACAGAGATCTAGTGATTGTTGGATCCCATTTAAATTTCCTGAAAGGACGATAGCCGTCAGATCTTCAGAAGCTGTGTAGAGGTTAAGCACAGGGGTTAAGTCCTACTGTGCAGAGGTGAAATACCAAAGGATTCGGGACCATCCATTCGCAAGGACAGGTGGCATAGGATCGAGCGCTGTCGGAGTTATGCTCATCAGCGAATCGGGAATCGGAGTTTCATGAGTCCCGTGTTCAATCACAACGAAATCTCCGAAATCATGATATGAAAATTGCGAAATCTAATCTGAGCCGTTGAAGCTAGAAGTTGATCTGGACTGTTGATCTCCGTCTTCAGAGAATTGGGGATTGGGAATTCTATAGGCATGTGTATGATGATATTTTAAATGACGAAACCCTGATGCGAGGCTTGACCGAGGTCATGTGCTGATGGTCATATGGCTCGATAGCCAATAGGGCTAGCACGTGGAAAGGAGCCATCAGGAATCAGAGAAGTGTGAGGCCGAAGGACTTATGATTGGTGACATCGCAAATGTCGAAATCGCGATACGCGATATCGCGATACAATCGTAACCGTTGAAACGAGATCGTATCCAGACCATTGATCAAACTCTTCATGGGAGTTTCACAAATTGGAACATGGTAAGGATTGCAACATGAATTGTGAAATCGCGATATGCGATATCGCGATATAATCATAGCCGTTGAGCCGAAATTACATCTGGATCGTTGATTTGACCGATATACGGAATGTTGTGTATCAGGATTTAGAAGTGAAGTTTGACATCGCAAATGCCGAAATCGCGATGGTGAAATCCCGATTGGATTTGAACCGTTGGATCAAATATTGATCGAAGGGTCACTGTTCTCTCTCACAGTTAACGACTAAGTATGATTTCTGTTAGTGAAACAGACTCATTATGAAGAATTAGTTAGCGTTTCAGATGATGATTCAGTTCCTTAGATAGTTGTCGTGGTTCTTGCCGAAGGAGTTGGGAAGTGGAACCGTCAAGGCAGGATGTATAAAAGAAAACGAGGAACATTGTATTGGGTTGGTTGTTCTGCAAGGAAAAAGAAGGAATTAGCAAGAAAAGGAGAAAGGAGAAGGAGTGAACGATGAAGTCTAATTGATATACAGAAGGAAATGAATTGTATATGAGAATGGGAGAAACGGACAGGCAGATGAGATGAAAAATAGAACAGAAGAACAGAACGAGTTGAAGAAGAGTAGAATGGAAAAAACGAGAAGATGCAGAGCAGAACGATAGAGCAGAGATGAAGCGGTGCAGAATGATAGAGCAGAGATGAAGCAGTGTAGAACGATAGAGCAGAGAAGAAGTAGAGAAGAACGATAGAGCAAGCAGCAGAAGACAAGATTTACAGAACAAAGTAAAATTGGTATTAACTGATTTATCTGTAAAGTTGAATTTTTATTTAATCATTGATATCCTAGGGAGGTTGGGAGGTGCTCGGGAGGACTATTGTCCTCAGAAGTTCAAGTGGGTGCTTGAACATAGGAATTTGTAGCTTTCATTTGGTTGCAGCCAGAGAAACTAGGGTGGCAGAGTGGTGCTAGGGAGAACAGATGTTCTCTGTTATGCAGGTTGGAGCCTGTGTAACTGGAAGTTGGTGCTTCCATCCAATTGGTGTTGGAGTACTCAGGGAGTTGGTGCTTCCTTCTAGTGGGTGCTAGAGAAACCAGAGAGTTGGAGCTCTCAAACAAGTTTCAGCTTGTAAGATTGAGGTAGCAGCCTCACATTGAGTTGGTGCTCAATTGTAAATGATGTACAGAACAGAAAAAGACTGCCTATCATTTCGAAGAAGAAGAGGTTTTCTCCCTTTATGGGTTTCCTCGTGAAAATATGTCTCTGTGTGTATTTTATGTGTGACTGATGATATTT